>SKCR01036998.1:0-115475 GCA_019454045.1 Zanthoxylum bungeanum | reverse complement strand
GTTTCAGCTAACCAGGTATTATCTTCTTAATTCTCCTTTTATCTTGTTTGTATTGTGTTTTTATTTTTAGTCCAAAATTTTTCGAAAAAAAAAAAAAATTAAAAAATTAATAAAAACAAAGGCATATTTAAATTAGGTGATGGTTTGGTGTCTTCCTTCACTCACTACCTTTTTATAAGGAAAAGCTGTGAAGGCACCTAGATAATCATTCACTTGTAGCGTGTTGTGACAGACTAGTTTGGAGGACTCGTTGTTTATTCTGACAACAAGCGATAAGAGCCTAAGGGGCTTGGGTATTTAAGTGAGCCTCGCTCCACCTTCCCTCTGGGGAATCTACAACGGGAAGTCCATTCGACAGTTAGTCATACACCATAAATTCGTTGGCACGTACCATAAGGTATAAAAAAGGTGCGTTCACTTGGTCGCTTGAACCCTTGAGTGGGGAGTCCTAGTTGTGAACAATCCTTCGTCAGCGACAGCCTTTGAAAAAAAAAAATGTAAATTATAGTTTTATGACTAGTAGAAATATGTGGTTGTTATGTTGACTAAAAAGATGAAATTGGTAAGAAATAGCTGTGTAAGGAATTTCCACTCCTGAGACGTATTTCACAAACCTAATTCAAAACAAGTTAATTTTTGTTTATTCACTTTTGAATTATTTAATCTGTAAATTCTCCATTAAACTGACTAAAATGAATCTTCATATACTTAGTTAGCAGATATTATCAACATACATGGTAACATACAGACATGAGCTAAAATTGAAAAGTTTGTAATATCCAGTACTCTAGTTCATTTGGAGGAAACATCTAAAAAAATAGTGATGGAATAAAATTAAAAAAAAAAAAAAAAAAAAAAAAAACATCTGAGATCCGAGTTATTAAGTATGTAAGGGTATTTTAATACTTAGTGCCCTAAAACCAACTGGTTTGGGAGTCATTGGCCCAAAGCTCGTTACATGGATCAAAAATGATGAAAAATTTATATATATGTATATATCTGAAGTCTGAGTAATTAAGTCCTTAGAGTGTCTTAACACCTGATGCCCTAAAGCCAACTGGTTTGGGAGTCACCGACCTAAAGCTCGCTACATAGATGGAAGATATTGTATATAAATAAAAAATAGAGAAAAAATCAAAGAAAAATCAGAAAAATTAGAAAATTATTCCATTACTATAAAAAGATGTGAATTCTGATAAAACTTTAGAACAAAAATATTACTCTCTTATCAACTGCACTTATGACCGTTGTGGGCAAAAATGAGTTGTTTAATATTTTGTTGGCTGTATATATGAAGAATGGTAAAAATAATCGGAGAATTTACTTATTCAGTAATTTAGAATGAAACAAAACATCTAGTAACTTGGATTAGAAATTTCACCTGATTAGTCACTAACATCTTTATTCTCTTTCTGCTTGTCTTTTTGCTTTTGTGTGCATTAGTTTCACTACCTTTTTACTTTTATAAAATGTTTGTGGGTATCATTGCTGTAAACCTTCACGAGACTACAACTCGTCCACTAGGGACACCTAGGGGTTTAAAGGCTTGTTGCATATGCTAAATGCAATCGTGATCCCTACGAAAGTGGCTTAGTTAAATTTTATTATGTTATTTTATTTTGCTCGAGGACTAGCAAAATGTTAGGTTTGGGGGTGTGATGAGTGATAAATGTATCACTATTTCCCACTCATTTAACTTGATATTTTGTATAGTTTCTTGAGTTTTGTGAATATTTTGATGTGTTTTGTGTTATTTTGCAGCTAAATAAAGATTCAGGACATTTTGGAGGTGATTTGGAGCAAAACTGTGAAATTTGGTGAAAATTGGCAAAAAGGGTATTTTGGTAATTTTGGGCATCCCGACACGGTATTTTGGTAATTTTGGGCATTCCGACACCAAAATAAAGTTTCAAGATATTCTGGAGGTGATTTGGAGCAAAATTGTGAAATTTGGCAAAAAGGGTGTTTTGGTAATTTTGGGCGTCCCGACACCGAGGGTATTTTGGTAATTGCACCACCATGCCACATGTCAAAGATTCAACGAGCCGTCATTTTTAGCACACCATGCCACGTGTCGAAAATTCAGCGATCCAAAAAAAAATAATAATAATAAAAAATAAAAATCAGAAAATAATAAAATAATAAAAATCAGAAAAATAATAATAAAAAATTAGATTTTTTTGCCTATAAATAGATTTCGAATTTTTAGTTTCAAATGTACCTCTTCCTCTGAAATCCTTATAAATAAATTGAGAGTTCTTCATATTTTCTTCTTTTATTCAGTTTTATTTACGCTTTGTAGTAGTAATTCTATCCATCCATGAGGGGGTAACTTCTCTATGCTGAGGTAATAAGGTAATACTTTTACTTTTGCTATTTAGATTAATCTCCCTTAAAATATAATATATAAACTATTTAAAATCTGAATTAATAAAAAGATACCGCCATTCTAGGTCGGTTGGTTATTCAATTTAAACTGGTTAAACCTGACTTAATGAGGATACCGCCATTCTAGGTCGGTTGGTTTAAATTTATATTTCTGTTCCGCCTTATGGCTGGTATATTTGAATTTGACTTAATCAGGATACTGCCATTCCGGACGGTTGGTTTAAAATATCACAAGTATATATATATTATTATTTTATGGGAGATATCTAAATAGTATATAGTAGAAGTTATTTCCTTTTATCTTAGCATTTCATTTCTTTTTATTGCAATTCATTATTCTACATTTACTTTTCAGCAATTTAATTTTATGTCTTTTAAGTTTTTATCAGCTTTAACTATGTATTGTAACTAGTTAAATATCTAGGGTTGTGATAAAATCTAATATCACTGGTTTAAAAAAGGGTTAGATTATAGTTTGGGTAATTAAAGAGTTATTTGTTGAGTCATAATCTTAATGCTTTTTATTAACTGGCCATTAATAAAATTGACTAAATAAAACTTAAAATGAACTAGACATAGAGATTTTAAGTTAAAGACCACATACTTAACAACCCACGATCTTCTTTAAGGATAGATAAACCTTTAATAGATTTCCTTACAGGATAGGAATATACATGTTGGGCGGGGGTAATCATAATTGGAATTCAATCTTAATGAATCTAGGTAATTAATTGACATAGACATATGGTTCAATTTGATTATTCTAGGTATTTGTAAATGATCGTTCGAAAGAGGCTTTTACATAATTTAGTATTCCAGATTAATAACTCAATATTTTACCCAACTATGATTTAACTACTTCATCATTTAATAAGTATTGGAGAATTCACAACCCTAGATAGTTTTAATTCTCATTAATCTACTCTCAATTCTTTTACTTGTTTTAAATTTAGAATCATCGTCATTTTAATCAAACAACTTGTTAGATATCAGTAATCACTTAACCTCATAAAATTAATAGAATAGGTAATAAGTCCTCGTGGGATCGATATCTTTTTATACTACTTGAACGATACGTGCGCTTGCGTTTAACGTGTGTGATTACGCCGGTCAGTTATCCTACACACTTTGATGACAGTCACGTCAACGATCTATTCATGATCAGACCTCCGCATGTTCGTTGGGTGTGGACTGATGCTCATGTTATCCTGTGCGTATCAAGATAGGATCTGTCAGTCCAGTGTACAAGGCATAGACATCCGCACGTGTTTACGATCTAGTAAATTCATGGCCATGGTCTAACTTCGGAAATCAGTTCCAAGTGTTATTTAGAGATCATAAATTGAAAGTCGACTGTATTATACCGAACAGATTTGACGTTTACATCTATATCCCAGGTATAATACGGATAGCCTGTGACAGATGGATTATACATATGCTATGACCTCGACTTGCATAGTTTAGCGAGATTATCCGTGGTCGTCATAATCCATGAGTGGGTGGATTATAGACACGAAATTGGATTTCATGACAGATAAACCTAAACTTATAGAGTCCCACAATATGAAGTGTACTTGTTGAGCAATTGGGCAACTCGATATGAATAATACAGATTATTCATAATATTTCACAGGATTAAGTGAGTTAATTTGGATCGTTTAATCGGTTAAACGATAAGACATGCATTAGGGGATTTTGTCCGATAATAATTATTTTGTATTTGTATTCGATACATAATACGATTAGATACACATTAACTAATCGTCAAATTAGATTTTTACACATACCATAAATATATGTATTTGTTATTTATTGTAAATATATAATAATAATTACATTAATTAATTATTTGGATATTAAACTGTTAAATTTTTGAATTATTAATTAATAAACTTTTTCCATAAATGTTATGGAATTTGTCCATAATTCTTCAACTCCTTAAGCTTAGAAATTTGATTTCTTGTTGATTTAGAAAGGTTCTAGGGTTCTTTCAAATCTAATTTTTTGGGGGCTTTGTGGTTTGGCGAATGAATTGGAAGAGACTGAAGCATGTGTGAAGTGTATTGGAAAGATTTAGTGTAATTAGTTTCTAATTTGATCAATTGTTGATGAGTTGCTATTCTAGAGTGTTATAACCACTCTTGTGGCACCTAAAATTATTCTTGGATTTTTCATATTTGGTGACTTTGGTTGGTGTCTCGATTAACTAGATTAATCTTGAATTTTTGGATTTAAAGCATGAAAAATAGGTAATTTTCGGTTTTGGATCAGTTGTGATTAAACTGGAAATTTTATGATTCATTTGATGTGTTTTGGGAGTTTGAACATGTTGGATAATTATGACCCATAGCATCACTATTTGTAAAAGACATGGTGTTTTTGTACAAATTAACTATGTGACAAAGGAAATTGCTCTTTTATCATTTTGTAATTGATTACTTGGATATATAAATGATAAAAGTCCATATGATTAGTACCGGATTAATAAGATATGAGATTATTAATCCACGAAAGGTTTAATCATTAAATATCCCTAGTCGTAGAATTATCGAGATTGGACATCGATAATGCAGAATAGGCTAGTATTACACTTGTGCGCGTTATGGAAGCTTAACGGCATAGTTCTCATATATTTAAATATTGGATACTTATGCAAGTGTGATAGGAGGTTCTGTTAGCCGTTGGACCGGGAACAGCTTCGCTCTGGATAGACCCCTCGGAATCTCATTGGTATTATGACTATGTGTCTATGGGAATCCGAATTAGGGTAGGTGTATGTGGTCTTAACCTAATACTTGCATCGCTAATACTTGCGACAATCAGTATACTTTGGTTTTGGTTGTCCGGAGCTTTAACATGTTCTGTGTACGTCTCTTCTGGGTATACTGAGAATCATAGTGTGTTGGGTATGATGTAAGATGGAAGTATCACTTCAGTCATATGGAGATGATTATCACGCAAGATGAACTAGTACTCTTAAATGTTGCAACTATCGGGATAGTATGACTAGGTCATGATTATCTGATTACATAGACTAGTTGTTAGTGATCCGATATATGTTTCGTACGGGGAAGACACAATTCCAGCCCTAGGCCTAGCATGTGACATCCGATATTAGATCGTATTACGCAATACATTGTATATTATGCCTGATACAGATTATATATTCCTCGTTGAATATTTCTGGAGAATTGGGTAGGCACGGTGCTTTGCTAGAAGCCAACCATGTCTTGTAAATCGGTAAGAACGTGGTACGGGGTACGCACGTGTTCAGATAGTCCGATGACCGTATTTAATGCCAACATATCCACGGATCTCTTGGGTCGCTTCCCAAAGATTCACCGATGATATTTGACTCGAACAGAATTAATCTGGGATTAATTATGAGAGAGAAAATTAATCTGAGATTAATTACGGCAATTTATCTAGGATTAAATTCGTCTAGAAGAGAGAACGCGATTAATTTGGAATTAATCGGTAAAATAAATTTAATATTTAAATTGAATTTTTCTATTTAATTTTTTTCTTTGGCCTAAAATAATATATTGGATATATTAATTGAAATTGGATTTCAATACGGAATTAAAATTGGATTTTAATTCAAGCGAACGAATTAATTTAGAATTAATTCTTTAGCGACTTTCATAATAATTTTACTAGACATTATTATTTAATTAAATTGGATTTAATTACGTCGCGATGGAAAATTTGTTTAATCGGATTAAACGAACCCGAGCCCAAAGTGTGTTGTGTAAGCTAACTTGAATTTGGAATTTAATTGGGTGGGTCCCATAACTTACATCAAATTGTTTGACATGTGATGTGAGTAGTTGGCTTGCATTTAATGAATTCTTTTCATTAAACCAACGTTGGAAGTCAACATTTGGTATTAAGTTTTTGTAAAACAAAATACATTATTCACTCTCCTCTTTCATCTCTCATGGCCGAATTTTGCTTCTGTTGGAGGGCAAATTTTGCTTCATTTTTGTTCAAGCTAGCACTTAAATGAGTCATTTTAAGGTGATAGGGAAACTCACCCAAGAGTTTGGAACCCAACAAAGGCTTGGAGCTTCTACATCCAATAAAGAAAGTTTTGAATTTCAACCGATCAATGTAAGTATATTCCGCAACTTATCTTGATAAATTCACACACAAATAATTGTTTAGAGACCTTGGGCATGTGTAGGACACTAACAATGGTATGAGAGCCAATCTAAGCATGATTTGAATTCTATGGTTCTTATCTTTAATTTGGGTATTTTTGCTTGGAGCATGATTTTTCCAAATTGATTGTTTGGTTGTGTTTAGATGATGATAAATTGGATTTGTGCATCATTGTATTTGTGAAATTGATTGGATCAAAAATTTCCCCAATTCCTAAGCCTTGGCCGAACATAACCCTAGGTAGAGCTCATGGTGATTTTTGGAAGTTAGACAATTGGATTTGTTTAAGGCATGGAATGAATGTTAATTGTTGATTTAATTGGATTGAAATCAAAATTGAATGTTATTTCATGTGATTGCCGTTAGTTTGAAGCATGTTGAATGAGTTGATTTTGCTTCAATTTATGTTGGACATGAATTGGAATATTTAAGCATGATTAATTGAATTAATTAGTATTTTGGAAACATTAGATTAATTGATTAATTGTGTTAATTACACTTTAATTGAATTAATATAATTTTGGAATATTATGTTAATTTAATATTGTTGTATTTGGGCTAATGGGCTTGGTTGGGCCAAGTATGGTTTTGGACAATTGGGTTGGATCCAATTGGGCCTAAAACCATTTCCATAAAGTCCAAAATATGACATTGGGCCTTTAATAATTTGATTGGGCCTAATGGGCCTAAATCGATTGTTGGCATAGGGTGATTCCTAATTGGCATTGACATCTTGGGTTGGATCCATAATTGCCAAAGCCTATTCCTAAAAAATTAATTGAAAGCCCAATGGACTTTAATTAAATTGGCATTGGATGCTAATTGGGCCTTTGAGACCCAATTGGATTGGATTTGGAATCCAAGTCCAAAAGGCACTAAAATAAGTGTAATTGTTTAATTTGGAATTAAACATGAATTAGTATTGGATACAATTTAAAATTGGATTTAAAATTGTAGTTCGATATAATTCAAGAATACTAACTTTGAGTATTTATTCTTAAACGAGTTGGACTCCCGCAAATTAAATCGTTGTATGAACATTGGATGGTCACTAATCAAAGATTAATTAATTGGATTAGATTGATTGACAGCATGCTTTGTGTGAATACTTGGATGTATTTGTATGAATAATATATATCGAATGGATATTAGTTGGGTGGGGGCAATTTTGGAAATTGTTGTAAATTTGGAATTTATTTAAATTGGACCTGCGTGTCCAGCCTTTCACCTCATTTTCTCTTTGTATTTCTCTTCTCACCAATTCCCCTCAATTTAAATGAGGATTCTTTTAGTGTTATGTAATTGGGTAGAAGAATGTAAAAGTGCTAGTGGGAGAGACGAAAGAAATAGTGATTTGTTCTAGGAACAAATTGTATTATACTTCCATCCGTATATCATTATTAATTTATCACGCCTTATTATGCTTTTAGAATGCATGTTTAAGGGTGTATGATGAGACCTAATCAAAAATAATAAATTGGTTGCCAATTTACGTGAAAAACCCTCACTTTAATATTAAGCGTTTTCCTTCCATTGAGTGGTTCTCTCTCAAGATCCAAGATTGACTTTGATTTGTTGGCCAAAGTCAATATCACTGTCCATCGCGGATGTGTTTGAACCACGAAAGCTTTATTATATATCGCATGTCTTGGGCAGTTGTGACTTGTTGGCCAAAGTCAAAGTCATTTCTGTATATCGACGTGGATTACAAAGTTTTCCTACTGTCAATAGGTCACACTTAACTGGAATCATTAAGCTTGTTGAGCCAAAGCCAAGGCTTAGTTGATTCAAAGGAAAAGGTTATGAAATATATTGGATATATGTTTTGGACTTGGAGGTCCACCTATCGGATCTAGGAATTGGATGGGATCCAATTGATCTTAGAGATCTACCTAGTTAAGTTTCATACAGCTTGTTGGCCAAAGTCAATGTTGTGTGTTATTTAACGGGATCCTAGCCCACTAGGAAACTAGGTTTCCCGAGTACTCCACAGAGGGTTAGAGGCTCGCTGAAAAATAGTGGGAGGCCAGTGTTAAATTTGCAATTTTGTTTAATTCTTGCTAAACACGCTCTTTTATTTTATTTATCGTCGTTATAAATATATATTAGTTAGACTAATATCTTTTATTGCTTTCTTTGAACAGTTAGACTGTACAAGACACTACTCCACTTATAGTTGGTTATATAGTTGGAATACAGTAACCATTACATATTGAGTGTACCCGAAATCGTTGATTGGATAGTTGGACTATTGCAATCGAGATGGCTGGAAAGATTAGTGTCAGCGATAATATCTTTAACGGCTCCAATTTTCCAGATTGGGGGATGAATCTCAGGATAGTCCTGGGAACCGAGAAGTTACTCTATGTCATAGAGAAACCTCTCGGGCCTGAGCCCGGAGTTGAGCAAATAGTAGAGCATGAGCTTTGGAAGACTCATCGTCATGATAACTTTAATGCTCAATCTGTCATGCTTGCTACAATGACTCCTCAATTTCATTGTTAAAACAAAGGATTGGATCCTTACAATATGATGTTGAAATTGAAGGATCTTCACAGATCTAACCTTAGATCTCAGAAGTATGAATTGCAAAAGAAGCTCTTTCGCTCGCGTATGTCAAAGGGTATATCTGTCGAGCACTATATGTCGCATATGATTACTGACATCGAACAGCTAGGTAAGCTAGGCATAACCTTCGAGGCTGAGACTTCCATAGATTTGATCTTACAGTCTCTGCCCGACTGCTGGGGCTGATTCGTCATGAACTATAACATGATGAACCAAGAAAATACTCTTGGAGAGTTAATGGCGATGTAGAAAGAGGCAGAGCCAGAGCTTCTAAAGGGCAAGAAGTGTGAGGCGCATCTTACTCTGACATCATAGAAAGCCAAGGCTTGGTTGAAGGCATTTGGTGGTGTGAAGAAAAATAAGAAAAAAATGGCAAGGTTAAATCATCACAGTCTTCTGGGAAGACTAAGGACATATCCCAAGACGTTGCCTACATTGTGGAAAATGGGGTCACTAGAAGCGTGATTGCCGTGAGTACAAGGCGGAGTTGAAGGAAGTGAAGACGGGCAAGGCTCCATCTTCAGTTATAATTTTTATAAACATGTCCACTACTAGTTTTAAAAATTGGATTTTTGATTCTGGATGTGGTACTCACATATGTACTGATGTGCAGGATCTGCAGATTAGCAGGATACTGGCTTCAGTTGAGATCGATCTAGGAGTCGAAAACGGGACGAGAGTCGTGTTTTGGCCGTTGGGACCTATGTTTTATATCTGCCTTTGGGGCATGTAATTACATTAGGTGATTGTTATTTTGTACCTAGTTTGACTAGGAACATCATCTCTGTATCTTGTTTAACCCGATGTGGGTATAGCTTTGTTTTCTGGAACACTGGGTGTTTTGTATAAGATGACATTTTGATATATACAGCAGATGTTAATAATGGTCTTTATATTTTGAATATAAACGAATCTCAAACATATAACATGACAAACAAAAGGCTCAAATTGAGTAACACGGATTAAACTTATCTGTGGCATTGTCGTCTAGGACACATTAACAAGACTTGTATATCCATACTTTCGAAGAGTGGATACTTGGACGGATTTGATCCTAATTCATATAATGTCTGTGAATCTTGTTTATTAGGCAAAATGCCTAAAACGCCTTTTAGCTGTAAAGGTGTGCGTGCCACCGAGCTGTTAGCCCTCGTTCATAGTGACGTATGTGGGCCCATGTCTAGCCAGGCTAGAGGTGGATATGAACACTTCATAACCTTTACGGATGATGCATTGCGTTATGGTTATGTGTATCTTATGATACACAAGTTGGAAATTTTTGATAAATTCAAAAAGTTTCGACACGAAGTAGAAAAACAGACCGGTAAAAGTATTAAAACATTGCGGTTGGACCGTGGTGGAGAATACTTGAGCAATGCGTTTCTCAATTACCTGACAGAATATGGTATTTTTTCACAGTGGACTCCTCTTGGAATACCTCAATTGAACGGTGTGTCCGAACGGAGAATCCAAACTTTGTTGGACATGGTAAGGTCAATGATGAGTCGCATTGAGCTACCAATTTCCTTCTGTGGATACGCATTGAACAGTGCAATACTTATTTTAAATGAGGTTCCGTCAAAGTCTGTTGGAAAGACTCCATATGAAATATGGACAAGAAAGAAACCGAGTTTCTCATTCCTGATGATTTGGGGATGCTGGGCATATGTTAAACGTTTGGATGGTACCAAACTAGAACCCAAGTCGGATAAGTGCCTATTTGTAATTGGTTATTCTAGGGAAACCAAAGGATATTATTTCCACAACCCACAAGAGAATAAAATATTTGTTTCTCTCCATGCAGTTTTCCTCGAAATGGAATTCATAGATGCAGTGATAAGTGGGAGGAAAGTAGAACTCGATGAAAATCAGAGTGATGATATTCCTGGCACCAACCCTCACGGAACACGAATAGTTCATCAGGGATGAGACTGTTCCATAATCTTCTAATACACAAGAACCGCGTAGGTCAGAGAGAGTCAGAAAACAACCTAAGAGGTATGAGTTTCTGATCTCACCTCATGTAGATATTAATCTTATTGAGGAATATAAACCGGCTACGTATGAGGAAGTGATACAAGGTATCGACTCCACTTTATGGCAAGATGCCATGAAGTTCGAAATGGATTCCATGTAGACCAACCAAGTTTAGACACTGGTTGATGTACCAGAAGGCATTGTGCCTATTGGTAGTAAATGGGTCTTCAATGTGAAGACAGACATGGATGGCAATATTCAAACGTACAAAGCTAGGCTTGTAACGAAAGGGTATCGTCAACGACATGGTGTCGATTACGAATAGACTTTTTCACTTGTCTCCATGATTAAATCCATTCGGATAATGCTTGCTATTGCTGCATATTTCGATTATGAAATATGGCAGATGGACGTCAAAACTGCTTTCCTTAACAGAAACCTTTTGGAGGATGTTTATATATAATAGCCTGACGGTTTTATCATCCCAAAATATGCAAACAATGTTTGCAAGTTAAATCGATCCATTTATGGATTGAAGCAAGCATTGCGTTCTTGGAACCAACATTTTGATGAGATCATATAAGAATATGGTTTCAGTCAAAAAGAAGATGATTCTTGTGTATATAAGAAGGTTAGTGGGAGCGCACTGACATTCATTGTCCTACATATTGATGATATATTACTTTTAAGCAGTGACATTCCCATGCTACAATCGGTGAAAGCTTGGCTTTCATTAAAATTCTCCATGAAAGACTTGGGAGAGGCAACCTTTATTCTAGGAATAAGAATCAACTAGGATATATCTAAAAGTTCTTAGCACTCTCCGAGAACTCGTACATTGACAAATATGTACGCGACCTAGTGTCTTATACGCTTTGAGCATGTGCAGTCACTATCAGGCCGATCCAGGTGATGGTCATTGGATTGATGTTAAGAACATCCTTAAGTATCTTAGAGGAACTAAGGATGCTTTATTAGTATATGGAGAAGGAGAACTTGAGGTGACTTAGTACACCGTTGTAAGTTTCCAAATTGATAAAGACGACTATAAGTCGTAATCAGGGTACATATTTTGTTTGAACAATAGAACAATGAGTTGGAAATCTTTCAAGCAAGATATTATTGCTGATTCAATAACAAAAGCGGAATACATTATTGCGGCTGAGGCAACAAAAGAAGCATTTTGGATCTATAAAATTCCTAATTGGATTAAGAGTAGTTCTGTTAGCAGTTGAGCTGGGCTACAACACAAGCTAAGGAACCACAATCTCATCAATGATCCAAGTATGTACTTCGAATGGTTTCATCTGATTCGTGAGATCATTCATCATGGCGATGTCAAGATCGAAAAGATCGTTTCAGATGATAACCTTGCAGATCCGCTGACGAAAGCGATATCTCAGTAAAAGTTTGAGCGACCCATACATAGTTTAGGTCTTGGACACTTGAGTGATTGGTTATAGGCCAATAGGGACATTGTTGGATAATTATGACCCATAACATCACGATTTGTAAAAGACATGGTGTTTTTGTACAAATTAACTATGTGACAAAGGAAATTGCTCTTTTATTATTTTGTAATTGGATTACTTGGATATATGAATGATAAAAGTCCATAAGATTAGTACCGAATTAATAAGATATGAGACAGTATTAATCCACGAAAGGATTAATCATTAAATATCTCTAGTCGTAGTATTATCGAGACTGGACATCGATAATGCGGAATATACTAGTATTACACTTGTGCGCGTTATGGGAATTTAACGGCATAGTTCTCATATATTTAAGTATTTGATACTTCTGCAAGTGTGATAGGAGGTTCTGTTAGGCGTTGGACCGAGAACAGCTTCGCTCTGGATAGACCCATCAGAGTTCCATTGGTATTATGACTATTTGTCTATGGGAATCCGAATCAGGGTAGATGTATGTGGTCTTAACCTGAGACTTGCATCGCTAATACTTGCGACAATCAGTACGCTTTGGTTTTGGTTGTCCGGGGCTTTAATAGGTTCTGTGTACGCCTCTTCTGGGTTTATTGAGAATCGTAGTGTATTAGATGTGATGTCAAGATGGAAGTATCACTTCAGTCATATGGAGAAGATGATCACGCAGGGATACAGAACTAGTACTCTTAAATTATGTAGCTATCGGGATAGTATGACTAGGTCATGATTATCCGATTACACAGACTAGTTGCTAGTGATCTGATATATGCTTCGTACGGGGCAGACACAATTCCAGCCCTAGGCCTAGCATGTGACATCCGATACTGGATCGTATTACGCAATGCATTGTATACTATGCCTGATACAGATTATATATTCCTCGTTGAATATTTATGGAGAATTGGGTAGGCACGGTGCTTTGCTAGAAGCCAACCATGTCTTGTAAATCGGTAAGAACATGGTACGGGGTACGCACTTGTTCGGATAGTCCGATGATCGTATTTACTATCAACATATCCATGGATCTCTTGGGTCGCTTCCCAAATATTCACTGATGACATTTTACTCGAACTGAATTAATCTGGGATTAATTATGAGAGAGAAAAATAATCTGGGATTAATTACGGTAAGAATTTATCTGGGATTAAATTCGTCTAGAAGAGAGAACGCGATTAATTTGGAATTAATCGGTAAAATAAATTTAATAGTTAAATTGGATTTTTCTAATTAATTTATTTATTTGGGCTAAAATAATATATCGAATATATTAATTGAAATTGGATTTCAATACGGAATTAAAATTGGATTTTAATTCAAGCGAACGAATTAATTTATAATTAATTCGTTAGCGACTTTCGTAATAATTTTGTTAGGCATTATTATTTAATAAAATTGGATTTAATTACGTCCTGACGAAAAATTCGTTTAATCGGATTAAACGAATCCGGGCCCTAAGTGTGTTGTGTAAACTAACTTGAATTTGGAATTTAATTGGGTGGGACCCACAACTTACATCAAATTGTTTGACATGTGATGTGAGTAGTTGGCTTGCATTTAATGAATTTTTTTCATTAAACCAACTTTGTAAGTCAACATTTGGTATTAAGTTTTTGGAAAACAAAATACATTATCCACTCTCCTATTTCATATCTCATGGCCGAATTTTGCTTCTGTTGGAGGGTAAATTTTGCTTCATTTTTGTTCAAGTTAGCACTTAAAGGAGTCATTTTAAGGTGATAGAGAAACTCATCCCAAGAGTTTGGAACTCAACAAAGGCTTGGAGCTTCTATATCCAACAAAGAAAGTTTTGAATTTCAACCGATCAATGTAAGTATATTCTGCAACTTATCTTGATAAATTCACACACAAATCATTATTTAGAGACCTTGGGCATGTGTAGGACACTAACAGAACAATTCCCTGAAAATATTTCGGAGTTGAAATAAGCGAAAACGGCCAAAAACAGCGTTATTGGGTGTCTTTTGAGTCAACCGGGTGACGACTGCCCAAACAATGAATCTGTCACTGTTCTGACAGCCAATGAACTGCCCTGACACTATTGGGGCTGACCTGGGTAGTCCCCATAAGTGTCGGGTGGTTGGTTCTGTCAAAAACGCATTTTGCATCATTTTACGGAAAAACGATTTTCGTAAAAGTTTCTCGAAGTTTCAATCTTATTTATGTCAATATTTGATATTTAATAAATAGGTTTAGGTGAAATATGAATAAATTATTCATATTAGATATTGAATAATTTATTCGTTAGTTTGAAAAAGTTTTAAAATACGATTTCGCCCGAACCGAGCTTCTACTGAGCCCATCGCCCAAAACCCCAACAGAATCAACATAATATCTTAGAGTTTTTGCCAAAGAAAAAGGATGGCAGTTGGGTGGATAAAGAGGCTGGAGAAGCTTATCAAAAATTATGAGAATTGTTTTAATATATAATTAGTTTTTGTTACCATTGATATGAGATTAATATATACTGATATAGTTATTTTCATACGCATACAGATAACTATTTTGTTGGTTGAAAAATTAGTGGACAAATGAGAAGTTAGTTTATTCGATGAATGGTTTTGTTGATAACCTTCACTATATGTTCGAAGTCTTTTTTGTAGTTTGGATATAGAACGTAAACTTAGATATAAGACAGAACCAATAGCTCATGTTTTTTAAATTGTAACTAATTGATCATTTGTTTGTTTTAATGTTAGAACATAATATATAATTTTTACTATATGTAAATACAAATATTGTATTTACATATATTAATGTATATGATCATTAAATTAATATATTAAAATTTATGTTTTGTAAAATTTTAATACAAAATATCATAGTGTATTAAAAATTTGGAAATTATTTATTTTAAAATATTTGTAAAGAAACAATACCTTTAGTGGGGAATTTGATTTGCCATTAAAGGTAGTGGGGAAAAAATTTCACCACTAAAAATATTTTGACTTTTAGTTGAGAAAAAATTTTGCCACTAGTGGCAAAATAGGTAAATATATTTGATCACTAAAGGTTCTAACTTTAGTAGTGAAAACTATAACCTTTATAATTAGTGGCGAAATATGATTTGCCACTAAAAATAATCTTATAGTGATGAAATATATTTTCGCCACTAATATATTTTGTGACTCATTTTTAATGGCGAAAAAATGATTTTTAATAATGAAAATTTTCGACACAAAATATCAATTTTCTTGTAGTAAATACAGTACGCCTTATTTAGGGATCACTCTTAATTTAACTAACACAATATGTGGTTCTTTTTCATTATTTTTCTTTGTTGTTTAACTTTCACAGTAAGGGAGTTTATCAGTATTATTTTTAATTGGGAACACTCTGTTGGTATGAGAAAAAACATTTCACATCATTACACTAAAGCAAGATATTTAGAAATTGAATCTAGTTACCCAAGTTTTTATTGAAAAAAAAATGTTTAATTTATATGTATAGACACTAGGATAGCTTAAGTGAAACGACTCTATCCAAAATTCCGAAGTCTTTCTAGCTTTATTACAAAAAATAAGATAAAATAAAACTTAATTACAAAAATTAGATAAAATAATCTAGTAAATTTTATGCCAGTAAGATTAGAATTACAAGTTGTTTTGGCTAAATTATGTGCCATTACATTTGAGTATCTAAATTTAAATTGAAAACAACAAAAGGGTAACTGGACCCCAGCTTCTTTTATCTCTTGAATGATTCACTCAATCTCCTTTATTGTTGAGGAATTACCAAGAACTAAGTCAATGATATTTTTAGTGTCGGATTCAACAATGAAAGTCGAAAATTTCGTTGACTTTACTCCCTGGATTCCAAACAGAATAGCCTCAACTTCTGCCCCCTCTATATCCTAAGTAAAAGGGATCGTTCTAGTTTCAGCACCAATAATCAAATTATTACTATCTCTCATAACCATGCCCAATCCCACTGGTTTATTTTCCAAATTAAAAGCTGCATCTACAGTTAACAGGCTGAATATAAAAATCTTCTGGCTAAGGTTTATGAGAAGGAAAAGTATAATCAGACAGTTAAAAAGTGAAGAGTGAAAGTTATTTAGTGCTGACTGTCTTCCTCTTCGATTCATTAATCTATTAAATTCTTTTGAAAAATGATAAACAAATTAAACAGTGACATAATGGCGACCAAAAATAATCCCAAAATATTAGTATTTTGATATTAAAAAATAATTTCAATATAAAATAATACTTTGTTATTAATTTTATACATATCATTATTCAATTCTTTTTTCAGACCAACTACTGAGATTATCTAATCAAGCTAGTGAGCAGCCTCTCATGTGTTAGTCCCAAATCATTAAACAATGAGCAAAGCAAGACTTTCATCAGCATACATATTTATATATTTAGGGTTCGAAATTGATTATTAGTACCGGTCCAGCGCAATTTTTTAATGAAAATCATTTATCTATCTTAGAAAAATCAACATTTATTAAGCTTTAATTAGAAGTCAACTTAACTTTTTTAACAAATAAAAATGTTTACCAAACCAGACTTGAATGGTATTTGATACATTTGGGTCAAACATGCAATTTTTATCAACAAACATGCAACTTAAATCATTAAACATGCAAACTTTGTCAATAATATGAAACTTTTCAAAACATGAAATTAGTTGCATATTTATTAGTAGCGTTTACACGTTTAATAGTTTAAGTTACATATTTAATACTAAAAGTTGCATGTTTTGTACCAAAAAATATTTGATACGGTTGGGTACGTTAGGATTGACCTTACCAAACAATTTAGCAGCTTATTTCCACAGTTCAATAACGGAGTTTAAGTCTCGACAAGGACCATGGATGTCCTTTGAATGAATCAAAATGCCAAAGAACAAGCCAGATCTCATCCAGCCAAGTGAATATACAGATTGTGAATTGTTTTTAGAGGCAGCAATAATATATTCTGTTGAATGGACCGTGGAGATAAGCTTAAAACGTCATATACCATGAAAATAATCAATTTGTCAAAAAAAAAATGATATAAAAACTGAATAGAGGTGTAAAAATAATCATAAAATATATATTAAAAATACTTTTTAATAGCATAATACATGTATTTTATGTTATTTTTAGTCAAATAAATAACGTATGGAGCTAGGTTTTGTGAATGCTGCATGGCCTGTCTATTCATAAAAATGAAGCTTTTGTAGGTACATGGAAACTCATAGCTAGTTTCTTAAAAACTAAACAAAGTAAAATTTTCATTTTCACTGGCAAGTTTTTCTGCACTTTGTTTCTACAATCTCGAAGGGTTTCCAGTCTACAAAACCGAAAAGTCAATTGAGGCTTCTTAATCGTCAAATCTTCGGTGTTAGATAAAGTTTTGTTGAAACCCTTCGGTGTTGAATAAAGTTTTGTTGAAACCCTAGCTAGTACATGGAAATTTCTGAGTTAAAGATAAAAGAGAGAGAGGATAACAGCAAATAATAATAACATATACGAGTAAGTTAGGTGATAGTGACATAGTTGATATTCAGTTCGATTTTATTGTTAGGATATTTGCGGTTTTACCGGGTATCGCCGCGGAAGGTGAAAAAATCGGATTTTTCGAATTTCAAAAATTTTATTTAAATTATTAAAATAAAATATTTATTTTAATATTGAATCCCAAATCAAATTTAGAAATGTACAAAACACCCTTTAACCGAAAATACCCAAAAAATAAATTTTTTTATATTTTGTTCATTTTAGTTCAAAAATTCCAATTACACATTTAAGTGTTTCCAAAACACTACTAAAATGATTAGTATACTTCTTATATACTCAATTAGTATTAGGCATAAACCCTAGAAAATCCAATTAATCAAATTTCACCAAATTGACTTTCAATCTAGCTTTAGAATAATCTTTCCAACATTCTTAAAGCCTCACCACATCCAAAAATACTCAAAAATAATTTTAGGATTCCCAAAAAATAAACTTTTTTGTATTTTGCTCATTTTAGTCCAAAAATTCCAATTACACATTTAAGTGTTTCCAAAACACTACTAAAATGATTAGTATACTTCTTATATACTAATGAAATATACTCATACAGTACTAGGGTAACTTTTATGAATAATACTGATTATTTATAAATCATTTAACCGTTAAACGAAAAATACATGCAAAATGGACATAATGGTCATTTCCTAATTAATATGTATTTGTATTTAATATTTGATTTTATTAAATACACGTTAATTAAATGTCAAATTGAGATATTTGACATATATCATTAATATATGTATTTTGATTATTTAATGTAAATATAATACATATATTTAATTATTTAATTATTTAAATGTTAAATGATTAAAGTAATTATTTTATAAATATCTTTTACCATGATTAATGATTAGGAAATGACACCATTTGATTGGTAGCACTTGTTGTATTTACTTTATGGTAATGGTTATCATTTAGAACAAGTAACTAATCAAATGAAATTGAATTGAAATTGAAATTAAATCTTGTATTTTCTTTCTCTCATTCACGCCCATTCGGAGAAAAATATATAAGGTTTTTTGTTTCATTTTCAATTGATAAAGGCAAGATACCAAATAAATTACAAGTAAAGTTTGAGAGAAAATCTTGAAGAACAAAGGAAAAAGCTTAAGGAAAATTTGATTTTGTAAGTATTTTCCAACTTTCTTTAACTAAAAAAATATTTCCATGTTTCTAAGCTTCAATATGTGTTGCTTAGAATTTTCTCTACTCTTTAAGTATGTAATTAAATTGGTTTGAGACTTGTTGGAAAGATGTTTGCATGTTTATAAACAAAGTATGCTTATAATTAGTTATTAAGCATTCTTTTGATTAATTAGTAATCAAGTTGATATTCTAGAGTTTTAAGGCCACTCATTTATGACCTAGAATTGTTCTTGAGTTATTTCAAGTGGTGAGACTTGTTTGGTGTGTTAAAGAATTGATTAAAGTGTTGAATTTATTCAATTTAGTGTGAATTGATCAATTAGAGTAATATAAGAAATTAGGGTTCTTAACCTATTCCAATTTTGGGGCTTTTCATAAATGTGATATATTATGGTGTGTATATGATGCATATTAAATTTGGGATTGATTGGATTTGATGTTGACTTATTTTGAACAATATTGGACTAAATTACAAAATTTGGAAACTTTTGGGGCTTCTCGGCAATTTTTGTCTTTTAGTGAGGATTTTGTTGCAATTTATATTTTGATGTGTTGGACATGTTGAAAATCATTTTAGAACTGATTTGAAATCATCCAAAATTATATTTGATAATTTGAGGACTAAAATGAATAAAATGCAAAGTTTAGGGGTCAAACGATAATTTTCAAGAAATATGATTCCTTAGGTAAAATTTCAATTTTTAAGTATTGAGTAATTAAAATAAATAATTTTATTTTAATTGCCCAAGAAAAATAATTACCGGAAATTATTTCGGAGTGAAAATACGCGAAAACGGTAAAAACGGCGTTACCGGGTAACAGCTGTCCAAACAGTGAGTTGGTCACTATTCGGGCAGCCCACGAACTGTCCAAATATTTTTGGGGCTGACCTGGGCAGCCTCCATGTGTATTGGTCGGTTGGTTCGGTCGGAAACACGTTTTATGCTATTTTACGGAAAAACGTTTTCGTAAAAGATTTGCGGTGTTTCTATATTATTTATGTCGTTATTTGATATCGAATAAATATGTTTAGGTGAAATATGAATGAAATATTAATATTGGATATTGAATAATTTATTCGTAAGTTTAAAAATTTTAAACTACGATTTCGCCCGAACCGTGTTTCTTCCGCTACGTCTCCCCGATAAAACCCCAATATATAAAACGTCATTACCTAAGTTCGACGCCAAATGTTGATGATTCTACATATTTTACGTCGACAAATGTGTTGGCGACGCTAAATGTTGTAATTTTAGTATCGTTTTTCTTATCGACGTTAAATTATATATTTAGCGACGATTTTTGACGACGCTAAATGTTTGGACGTTGGTAATAAAATGATGGATGTTATAGTATCTGAGCAAGTCTAGCGACTTATTGATAATTTGACCCAAAAAACTAGGCAAATTCTGTCCATCAATTATCGATCAGAATAAAACATTTTTTCCTGCCTGACCATTTCTACATGAACATGAAGTTTCTGTCCGATGACCAAAACCTCTGGTCTCATTTTTTGTCTGTGGAAAAACTGCCATGCCGGATTTTCCTTTTAGGCTAAAAAAAATGAAACTAAACGTACTTCCAAACCAGTAAGATGGTCAAAAATCTACTTTCTTCAGCCATGTTTTTCGTAATTATACCATCCTTCATCATGCTATCTACCCTCACTAATGCAGATCCTCTGGCTATTGCTTTCTCCAATGCAAGCATGTATGCTCTGAACAGCTCATTTGAAAATAACCTCAAGCTCCTTCTTCAGTCATTATCTTCCAACACTACTTCCCAAGGCTTCTCCAAATCGTACATGGGAGATGACCCTGGTCGAGTTTATGGGCGAGCACTTTGTCGAGGGGATGTTAACCGCACAGTTTGTCAGAATTGCCTCGAAAACGCAAGGCAGGAAATCCTGAGAAAGTGTAAATCTGAAAAGGCAATCATATGGTATGAATTATGTCAGATTCAATACTCGTACCAGGATTTTTTGATGATGGTTTATGCTGGACAATACGCAGATGCCTGGAATAGTCAGTGGAAGAGTGTGTCAAAACCTGATCGATTCACTGAAGTATTAAATTACTTGATGAAAAACCTCACAACTGAGGCGTCAACGAAGGAGATGTTTGCGGTAGGTGAAGTTAAGTTTTCAAAGCGGGAAAGAGTGTATGGGCTTGTGCAGTGTAGCAGAGACATTAATACCAGTGACTGCAACAGCTGCTTGACTGGCGCCTTGGGAGATCTCAGAGCATGTTGCCGTGCTCGTCAAGGTGGGATTGTCGTTGATGGAAATTGTAATGTGAGATTTCAGCTCTCTCCCTTCTATACCGCTTCAAGTATAGTACTAACATACCCAACTTCCAAAGGTAAGGCCAGTTAATTTCTTTCTTTTTTTGTTCTAATAACAAACGAACGACGAGTGATTTTCCTTGTGCGGATCCTATTTCAATGGGAATTTGATGAGTCGATCCGTCTACATGTCTTGCTTTTATTGCTATATCGGGAGTTACTCCACGTATTGCTTGACGTAAAACAAATAGTGGATTTTTTTCTCTCTTTTGTTGAATCTTTTTCAAAGTTCGATAGATAATTTGATAGGCCAATAATTTTTTTCCGTGTTTCGGAATACAGTTAACCATCATATTAACTAAGCGATTATGATAAATTGGATCGGATTTTTCATCTTTTTCTTCTGTAGTACCTCGACGTGACATGAGTGCGAAAGGGGTTCAAGAATCCGTTCCGTTTTTACTAGGAATATTTATTGTATATAGACTAGAGTAATTATTTTCATGAGGAGTTTTCTAATTCGGCTAAGAGTAATCATTTACTATTTTTGCGTGTAAGAAGTGTAGCATACATGGCTGTTTGATTTTAACTAGCTGGGTTTGCATTGCTTTTTGGCTCTGTTAAAATGTGCAATACTCACTACTGTATATACATGACTAGTACCCACCGAAATTTCCTAAGGCAATGATATTCTTTGTTTCTTCTTCTTCTTCTATTAATTACAATCATTAAACAAAACAAAACAAAATAAAAACAACCACTCTGTAATTAGAAAAACCTTCAAAATCCCTGTGGGTAATTTCACTACTAATTCTAGATAACCCAATTTGTGCAAAACTATATATCCTTCAATAAATATCACATCACATTATTTTTGAATAAATTTGGACATATCTAGTTTTATTTCTATAATAAACCCTTTAAAATATATATTTTACTTAAATAAATGTGGGTACCTCTAAAAATAAAAATAATATTTGTTGTTTAGGATCTAATCAAACCAAACCAAACAAAATAATGTCTTTTCCCTGGATATTAATATCTACTGAAAATTTATTCAATTTACTATTTTAGTCATTAGAAATCACTAGTCTTTTGATACTTTTATCAACTAGTAAGGTGAATTTGAATTGAAAGTGTTTCATTTTCATCGAAAACCAGGCGAAAAATTGAAGAATGGGATGGTTGTGGCGGTTGCGTGCATATCAACAATTGTACTTGCTGTCCTCATTGGATCTTATGTTGCCTATCTCCGGTGGAAGAAAAGTGCATCAAATGGTGAATCTATCTACAAGGCTTTCCACAAATACATACCAAAATTCCCCCACAACTGACGGACTAATAGGTTTAATTTGCTCTTGTAGATGAGGAAACAAGCCAACGAGGATTGCTACATGAATTGGCAAGACCAATATCTGTGTCACTAACAGAAGAAGGAGATTTTGTGGGTTCAGAGGAATTGCCCTTCATAGATCTAGATGTAATAAAGGCAGCTACAGATGACTTCTCTGATGCAAATAAGCTTGGACAAGGGGGATTTGGAACTGTCTACAAGGTAATTAACACACTGTTTTCTTGCTCAAGATATCTCATTTGGTTTCTGCAAAATCGCGTCAAAAGATTCATATATAGCTGGCGGAAATATAAGCCTGGATCTATTTCTGATTTGGGATATTTCAGGGAGTGCTACCAAATGGCAAGGAAGTAGCTGCTAAAAGGCTGTCAAGGAAGTCATGGCAAGGTTTGGAAGAGTTCAAGAATGAAATCATACTAATTGCAAAGCTTCAACACAAAAACCTTGTGAGACTAGTGGGATGTGTCATCGAGGGCGAGGAAAAGCTGCTTCTATATGAATTCATGCCCAACAGAAGTCTTGATCTCTTTATCTTTGGTCTTTCTCTGCCACTGTCCAAATATGGCCTTACAGGGTGGTGTTTCACTTGTGAGTACTACTAATCTTTCTCTGGTGATGAATTTCAGATTCGGAAAGACGGTCACAGCTTGATTGGACTACATGCTACAACATTATCGGCGGAATTGCCAGAGGACTTCTCTACCTTCATGAGGACTCTCGGCTTAAAATCATCCACAGGGATCTAAAGCCGAACAATGTATTGCTGGACGAAGATATGGTTGCCAAGATTTCAGACTTTGGAATGGCTAGAATTTTTGGTGAAAATCAGAAGACAGCTAGCACCAGGAGAGTAGTAGGAACTTAGTATGCTTCTTACCCTTTTCCCATTTTTTTCTTTAGCATCTTCCCTGGAAATTATTTTAATCCTGGTATGTATTTTATTTTGAATTTGGAACAGCGGATACATGTCTCCAGAGTATGCCATGGAAGGACTATTCTCAGTAAAATCTGATGTTTTTAGCTTTGGTGTTATACTACTTGAGATCATAAGTTGCAAAAGAAATAGCGGATTCTATCTTACAGGACATGCTCAGTCACTCCTTGCATACGTATATGCTAAAAGTAGCTATTAGAATTGAAATTATACTTCAAATGAATATTATTACTAGAAATAACTACTACTAGTGTGACGATATATGTTTGAATTGAAATTACAGGCATGGCAACTATGGAAAGAAGGAAAAGAATTGGAATTTGTAGACCCATTGTGGATGGAATCATGTACGAAATCTACAGCAGAAGTGCTGAGATGCATACACATTGGGCTTTTGTGCGTGCAAGAAGATCCTGAAGTGAGACCCACCATGTCAAATGTGGTGGCTCTTTTGGGGAGTGAATCAATGGCTCTTGCAGAACCAAGGCAACCTCCATTTCCTGTCGGTAGAATTGTTCCCGCTGATCAACCTTCAACGATAGATCCTTCTGTATGTGACCTGACAGTTTCTAGTATCTCACCAAGATAACCATTACCCTTTTTTTTTTGGGGGTTGATTGATGGGTCCATGACTGCGAATGTAATTATGTAAACCCAGCTCATATCTACCCAACATAATGGGCTGGTTATAAGATTCTCTCTGAATTATGTTGAAATTGAATCACAACACATATTTGAATCTCGTTTCCTGCAAAAATCTATCAAAGCAAATGATGCTTTTGAAAATGATAATACTTTTCAACGTTGAAAATATGCATAGTACGGGAATCGGACTGGAATGAAACATGTGATTTGGTTGGTTGGTTTCTAGGCAGTATCAATACTTTTAAACTTTCCCATTCTTTATTTATTTTATTTATTTTTTTTGAAAAAAAAAATTGGAATTATATTTTGCTGCTCTTTTGAACAATCGAAATTTCAATCTGGACAGGTTTGATGATTGATCTAATATCATTGATGTCTCATTTCTCCAACAGAGATGAACCTGCTGTGTGTTTGGAGGTGGGGATTAGGAGGTGGTATATCATATGCCGGGTGTATATGCCTTCTCTCTCACAGCAGGCGGGCCCCACACAGCTGTGGGGTCTGCCTGCTGTGAGAGAGAAGGCATATACACCCGGCACATAATATAATTTTCGGGGGATTAGAGGATTTTCTATTTGGATTATTTATGTTTTACTTGTCCCCAAAAGGTGTGGCTTGCTGGCGTATGGTTCATTATCTGACCTTGAGTCCTGGGTTCGAATCCAGGAGGTGTGTTTCTTGTAAAAGTCTGAGACAGCTGAGAGTTTTACCTATTCTGCTTAAGCTCATAATGGGTTGTTTGGCGATTGGGTTTCCAACGATTTCAAAAAAAAATTCACTACCAAATAATTGTAAAATAACAATTAGATATTATGAATATTGACATATTTTATTTTACTACTAAACTTATATAAAATTTAATATTTTACTATTTTTCCATCCAAACTGTTAGTTCACTCAAAAAAAAAAAAATAAAAGTAAAAATTAAAATTATACCCCTCAAAAATGAATATTTAAATCCCATACATAACAATAAAGAGATGTAATCAATGATCATGTTTATAAGAATATTTATGTCTCTAAAATGTCCATATAACTCAACAAAATAAAGAGTTTAATTTATCAAAATAATTTAATAATTAACATTCTCATATCAATCAAAATACATTAAAATAATATAACAATAAAATAGATGTAATCAACCATTATTGTTTCCGATATTCTCCATGTAATCAAAATTTCTAAAATATGCAATATTGTGCAAGTGAATCTCAAGGATGTTTCCTATACTATCCATGTAATTAAAATTTCCAAAATAAGCAAGCTAACACTATACAAGTGGTCCTCATGGTTGTGATTGAGTAACCCATGCACGATACAATAATAATAATCAAATAACCTTCCAAAAAAAGAAAACAACTGAAGAACATAAAGCCATTTAACCTATAGCACTTGGGTTCTACCTTTTTGTATATGATTCCTTGCATTTATTGGTACTTGTTGTGCTGATGATTGTGTAGGAGTTTTCACGCAAATACTTCACAGGAAAGTTCATCGTATAGTGAAAATTATATTTAGACCCTAAGATCGTGCTTGAAATATTTTTCTTCATCTTTCTTTTTGTTTGGCGAAATTACATAGCTCTAAATACACCCATGTGATTTGCATCAATACATGTATTTGGACAGCCCCTACATTCTCGCGATTCCAATGCACTTCGAAAGATTTATACATGTCTGAAACAGACCCTGACAACTCTAAAATATTCCCAACAAGTCTGGAATAATTTTAGCAGCCTTGGACAGTTTCTGCACCACCGAAATAGACAAAAAATAAGCCCGAACTTCTACTTTTTACGCGAACTGTACTACAATTTCTTGTGTAGTTTGTGCAACTTGTAGGCTATTTTAGGTCTAATTTTCTGCAACCAAGTCAATCATAAAAAAGTCTCTAATGAGTCCTCTATAACCCTGAATTTTTCTAGTTGAAAATCAGAATTCTAGCAACCCGATTTTGCGCGATATATGTGTGTGTGCATTGGGCTAAAAATTCTGCCCAATGTCTTGCCATTTCCAACTCTAAGTTGGATCTCCCATTTGTCCAACCTTTTTATAACTCTCATGGCTTGCACGGAGTTACAAATATTAGTGGTACCACCGGTGTCTAACGCCCAACCACTATTTGCATCTAAGGCTAATGAGATGTCAATAATAGAAAAAATACAAAGCGTACATGAGGTTCCTACTTTTATTTTCAGCTCTGGACAATCACTTTTTCTGTGTCCAGACTTCTGGCAATGCAGATTGTCCGGCGTAATCACACGCGTATAACGCAAGCGCACGTATCGTTCAAGTAGTATAAAAAGTATCGATCCCATGAGGACTTAAAATCTTTTGTTATCAATTTATGAAGTTAAATGTTTACAAGTATTTAATGGATTGATTGTTTGATTGGGTGGTGACTTTAAAACTTAAAACAAGTAAATAAAATTGCTTGAAAGTAGATTGAAGAAAATTCAAATTTATAAAACTATTCAGGGTTGTGAATCCTTCCAATAGCGTTTTAAAAGATGAAATAGTTATTTTACGTTTGTGTAATATATTGGTTTATTAACCTGGAACACGAAATTATGTAAAAGCCTCTTCCGATGGTCAAATACAAATACCCAGTATAACCCAATTAATCATATTCCTATGTTAACCAAGTTATCTGAATTCATTAAGATTAAGTTCCAATTATGGCTACCCACGTCCGACAGGTATATTCCTATCCTGTAAGGAAATTTATTAAAGGGTTATCTATCCTCAAGAAAGATCGTGGGCTATTGAGTCTAAGGTCTTTAACCTAAAATCCTTTTTCCAAGTTCATTTTAAGTTTACCAGCTCAATTTTATTAATGACCAGTTAATAAAAAGCATTAGGATTAAGGCTTAATAAATAAATCTTTATATTACCCAAACTTTAATTTACCCCTTTATAAACCGGTGATATTAGATTTTATCACAACCTCAGATAAATGGCTTAGTTACGACACATATTTACGGGTAGTAAAAACTTAAATAAAAAAAAAGACATAAAGTAAATGCTGGAAATTAAATACTGAAAAGTAAATTGCTGAAAAGTAAATAAAGTAAAAGTAAATTGCTGAAAGTAAATAAAGTAAAAGTAAATTGCTGAAAGTAAATAAAGTAAAAGTACAATTAAAGAAAATGCTGGGGGTTAGAGGATCCACTTTTATTACTACTATTTTAGATATCTCCCTTAATATAATATATTAACTTTGTGTGATAATTACCAACCAGCCATATAGGCGGTATCCTGATTAAGTCAAATTAATAATTAATTACCAACCGACCAACCAGGCGGTATCCATGCTTAGTCAGGTTAAAACCAATTTATAATTAATTACCAACCGACCAATATGGCGGTATCCTCGTTAAGTCAGATTTTAAATAGTTATTATATTATAATTACGGGAGATTAATCTAATTAGTAATAATAAAAGCTTTACCTTTTACCCCAACAAGGGGGAGTTACCTCCTCATTACTTGAAAAGTAAAAACTGAAAAAGTAAAGAAATGAAAGTATTGTGCGTAAAAGTAAATTGCGGAAAGAAAAAAACTGAAAAGTAAAGAAAAGAAAGTGCGAAAGCGGAAATTAATTACTGAAAGCTATAAATAAATAAACAAGATACAATCTTCATAGTTATTCATAAGGAATTTCAAATAAGAAAGTATGCATTTACAAATGAAATGACTTAGTATTTATAGACAAAATTTTACCTCCACCAAATCCATTATTAAATTCTCCACCAAATCCATTATTAATTTCTCTACTAATTGCTCCACCAAATCCATTATTAATTGCTATCATGTTTGATAGGAGCTTGACTATTTTTATTTATTTATTTATTTATTTGAAAATGACTTTAATAATTACACATAACATACTTACGGACGTTTCATCAATTGCGGTCATGAAATATTCAGAATTCGAAATTATTTTATTCTTAAAAGTTGTAGATCTTTGGGTCTTCTTTAATCTGGAGCTTGAATCAGTTCAATCCGATATCAGAGTAAAAAGTTATGCCCAAAATACGACAGTTACGCAAAATTAGAATTTCCGAAACTGCATTTCATTAGAATGCCCTTTCAAGTTTCCAATTTCCAAAATTAATATGTCAAGTCCAATTTTTGCCCTTATTTGACCCACATTTCGTCCTAAATGATTTCATTGAGTCTCAATATTATTTTATCCATAAAATAAACTAAAACACATCAAAACGTTCATCAAACCCGAGAAACTAAACAAAATATTAAGTAAAAAGGGGCGGTAAATATTGATATATTTTTCGTTCATCACAGACATACATCATGAGCCATATGTGGTCTTATAGTTTGTTTCTTGATGTATGTCTTCTTATTTCTCATTTTAATCTTCTTAAACTTCATAGAAGTCTTTGAACAGGTTGCTCCACCCTGAAGATATAAAATGTGATTTCCTTTCTTCTAATCATGTTCTATCGTGCGCAACATCTTATGAACTCTTTATATGTGGCTTGCATCGAATGCATCATAATGCCAATATATGTACTAGGTAAAGAAAATAGAATCAGATTTTAGCCTAGCCTTTCATTTATCATAATGTCATGTCGTTCCAAATATTGGATCTGTTCAATCATGTTCAAAACATGAATAGTAACTGCTCATTCATCATTGAGCGTAGTATGGAATAATTCCTTAAACCTCTGATATATCTCAATTTATTGATTTGCTTCAAACAACTCATTGAGTGTTCTTATAATGCTCCAAGCATTTGGTACATCTATGTATTGTTTAAGCAAATCAGGAATAATTTGGATAGACATTGGATTAAGCTTAACATATCTAAATCGTTCTGACTCCAAGACAAAACGGATGTTCATTTCCCATTCAAAATAGTTTTCATCTCCTTTCAGTTTACTATAATCCAAAAGTCGTGCTAACGGATTTACGGCAGCAATCTACAAGACAATAATTAAACACTATAAGAAAATTTTCATTTCAATAAAAAAATACTAATATGACTATGGATTTTAAACCTATTAGTATCATTCCACTACTTTACATAACTTTGTAATCTCCCATAACGGAAAAATAGAAATGTGACAATCAAATGTCATAGAGGGAAGTTGATCCCATGATATTTAATCCAGCCTCACAATAATGACAGTTTTGGCCTTCATAAACTCATTTAGTAGACCTCAAAGGACAACCATATCTATGTGACTCCTAAGTTTGATCCTGAACCGTTTCTTATCATCACAATAATGATGGTATTGGATTAAGACGTGTTCCAAGTGTATACTTGTTAATATACACTAATGAGCTTCATAAGTACATCCTCGTAATAATAACGATATTGGATGACAACGTCAACTCATCACACTACATCTAATATTTTACTGGAGCGACCTACGTTTCGAGTACTTATACCCTCACAATAATGAAGGTCTTGGGAATAAATAGTATGAACTCATTCATCTCCGTATTGACAAGACGAACCATCCAATAATGCTTCAACATTATTTGCTGGGGCAGTTGTGGAACCCCTAGGGTCGAATCGGTGTCTTGCACAGTAGAAATGGGTCTAATCCATGGATATCAAGCATATGTATAATTTTAAATAATTTAATAAAATATTATATTCCATTATGAATGTATAGGAAAAAATCGAGGCTGAATTGGAGTCCGGAAAGTCCATAACGAAGCAAAATAAATTCAGCACGCGTAGCATGTACCGTGTGGGCTATAGTGCGCGTGTGCACTGTAGCGGCACTGTAGCGCCCATCTTATTTTTCTTTTTTTAATTTATTTCAAAAGTTTTTCCTTCAACTCACTCGAAAGTGAGCTGAAGGAATTATGGTCTAATACCCTAATTCCTTCCGGTCTTCCCTGAACACTTAAAAAATCCAAAATTAATTTTTAATATCAAAACCAATATTAACACATGTTATAAAATAAAAATCATATTTTTCAAAATATAAAATATTTTTACAAGAACATAAATTTATTCTAATTATGCACTTGCGCAAATTTTGAAACCAATACACAAACCAAAATAGAATCCTAATGAGAAATATCTCGTGAACAATTCTAAGTCACCCAAACGTTGTCAAGTGATTCTAGAATGGTAGCCATAGTTCTAAGATTTAATCTAGAGTTCCAAACTCTAATTTTATATTTATGTCTAACATGAATATTTTGACCCAATTACAAGTATATTGTGTTTATACTTCCAAAGCATACTAACACAATTAATTAGCCTAATTTCAACATTATGTATCTAATACATAATTCGGCACTATATGTCTCACTAATGAAAAATATAGATTTTAGCGAAGATCAAACTTACCTAGCAATATTGATTCAAAGATCCAATTTACTTCTATTTGTTGAAATATTTGGAGAACTTTCAAAGATTAGCAAGCTTGACTCCAAGATACAATCTTGATTCCAATGCTAGCAAGCTCCACCCAAGATCCAATCTTGATTTCTCCTAGATGAAATGTTGTAGAGGCATCACAAGCTTCTCTAAACACTTCTCTAACTTAGGCTAATTTCTCTAAGAATTTGTTTGTACTTAGCTTTCTCAAACTTTTGATTTTCTTAATTAAAACATTCCTAAAGCTTGCTATTTATAACAAAACTTGGGTAATTTTTAATTAATAAAAGTTGTAATCAACTTTTATGTGGGCTTAATCTAATTTTTCCAAATATGTATAATTAGGTGTGTCTAATCTCCATTTTCTCCCACTTTGATTTATTCCAATTAAATCAAGCCAATGATTAGGAAATGGATTAGTTAATTATTTGCCACTTTGATTTAATCCAATTAAACCAAGCCAAAACCACCTATTATTACATACTTACAATTACCATAATATCCTTAAACGGTAGAGAAAATTGTGATTTTACAATTAAACCCTTGTGTAATTATTGAATTTATCCAATTAATCCAACTAGGTCAAAATAAATAATCAATATTATCCAATAACACTTGCTTATCTTAGTTAATTATAATATCGAATATTATCTTTTATCAAAATTAATCGGCTACCCAAGTGCTCAAAGACTACATTTCATATTGGGACTCTCTAAGTCCAGACATGTTCGTCATATAAGCCTATCTAATATGTACACAATTTGGACACCTCCGAATTCATGAAGAACACGAATGACCTTTCTGAACTATACAAGTCAAGGTCGTCACATATGTCTAACAATCCCTCCGTCGTAGGCTATCCGAGTTATGCTTAGGAAACATAGAATACACCATCAAGTTTCCAAGGCACACATCTTTTGTCGATATGTCCACGATTCTTCATAACTAATGCGATCCACCATAGGTGATCAACTTTGGCCAAAGCTTTAATAATCGTGATTTTACTCACATGGATACCTAACCCTTTATGGTACACATACGGGCCGACGGATCCTATCTTGTTTCAAAATTGATTACTGAGTGCATCGCTCTATACCCAACGAACATCTATAGGCCAGACCATGAAAGGTTTCTGACATACATGGCATCAAAGTGTGGAGGATCTCACACAAAATCAATATTATCATATAGTCAAAGGATTACATATGCTACTCGACTCAAAGAGATTCCTATTAAAGGTGGTGTGTATTTCCAACTATTAGGAATCATATGTGAGTCATTCAGAATTCTGTCCAACCAATACCCACATATCTATACGAATTTCCAAAACTCATGGTTTATCGCGTTAAACCATTGGAACTCCAATTCTAATATACGATATTTGCTAGTCTTCTAAGTTATAAGAATTCGTCCGTATTCCAAAACCAACGACTAGGAATATTTACTTTAAGAATAGTTTATAATAGTAATACTTATCCCAATGTCGGACCATATAGTGTCTAATATTACCACAAGACTATTATAAGGTCGATGTCATACTTAGCATATCTATACATCATTCTAATACGCATAATGACAATACCATTAATAAGATATGAAATGAAAATATAGTTATTTTATTAATAAATAATAAAATATACAATTTGGATTGGCACTCCAAGCACCAACTCCAACAAACTCTCAATTTCTAAGTGCTAATCTGGATGGTACAGTAATCCCATCTCCTTCACATGTTCAAATAACTTAGGAGGTAAGGCTTTTGTAAGCGGGTTTTCTATTTTGTCTAGTCCTTGAACCTTCAAGACCACTATGTATTTTCATTCAATTATCTCTCTAATTACGCGGTATTTCCTTTCCACGTGTTTAGACTTGGAATGCTCTCTCTGCTCCTTAGCCTGCGCAATGGCTCCATTATTATCACAGTACAATGGGATCGAATCTACAATACTAGGTACAACGCCAAGTTCGGTGATAAAATTTCAAATCTAAACAACTTCTTTAGTAGCTTCTAAATCCGCTATAAATTTCGCCTCAGTAGTGGAATCAGCTGTTGAGCCTTGCTTTGAACATCACCAATTAACCACACCACCGTTAAGGGTAAATATGTATCCTAATGTAGATTTTCTATCATCTGAATCTTCATGGAAGTCAGAGTCTGTATAACCCTTAACTTGTAGCTCATCTTCTCCATATATCATAAACTTATCCCTAATACTTTAAGATATTTCAGATTATGTTTCACGGTTGTTCAATGATCGTTACCTGGATCAGATTGATATCGGCTAGTCACACTAACGTCGAAACTGATGTTAGGTGTAGTACATAGCATAACATATATTATGCTTCCAATACCAGAAACATATGGCAAGTTAGACATCCTAACTCTTTTTTCCTTAGTTTGAGGTGTCATTTTCTTCGAAAGATGTATGTCGTATCAGAAAGGTACATTTACTGCCTTGCAGTTGGTAAAACCGTACCTTTCTAACATCTCATCTATATACATCGATTATGACAATCCTATAAGCTTCCTAACTCTATTCCGGTAGAGTTTATACCTAGTATATAGGAAGCTTCACCTATATCTTTCATGGAGAATTTCTTGCAAAGATAGGCTTTCACACTTTGCATCAATCCTATATCATTTCCTATGATAAGGATGTCATATACATATAATACTAGGAAAACTATCATGCTCCCACTCCCTTTCTTATAAACACATGGTTCTTCCTTGTTCTTGATGAATCCTAATAATCTAATTATCTCATCAAAACGACGATTCCAACTTCGGGATGCCTCTTTAAGTCCACAAATATACTTTTGGAGCTTACAAACCAAGTTTGAAGTCTCACTGGATACGAAACCCTCTTTTTGTTCCATATAGATATCCTCCTCAAGAAAATCCATTTAGGAAAGCGGTTTTCACATCCATCTGTGATATATCATAGCCGTGATATGCAGCAATGGCAAAAAGAATCCTAATGGATTTTAACATGGCTAGTGGTGAAAAAGTTTCCTCATAGTCAATCCTAGAACGTTTAGTGTAACCTTTTGCTACCACTCGAGCCTTAAAGGTTTCCACATTTCCATCGAGGCCTCACTTCCTTTTATTAACCCATTTACAACCAATAGGTTTAACTCATTCAGGAAGTTCAACTAAGTCCCAGACTTGATTGTCATGCATTGAATCTATTTCAGATTTTATGGCTTCCTGTCATTATCCTGGATCGATATCCAATATGACTTCTTTATGCGTAGTCGGATATGTTTCCTCCAAGAGGAGAACCTCAATGCTCGTATCAGATGTTAACAATTGTCTTTTAATAGGTCTTGATAATTTTTCGACTTACATAGAACCTGTATTTTAGATCCTTCAACTAATTAGATCTCTGGTTCCATCTCAGATTCTTAAATTTTGGGATCAAACTCATCAAGTTCAATCTCTCTAAAATTCTCATTATTTCTCAAAACTTCATTTTCAAGAAAAGTGGCAAAGCAAACAACAAATACATTTATTTGCTCGGAATCGTAGAATTGATATCTGACCAGTGCTTTCACACGCGTATAATGCAAGCGCACGTATCGTTCAAGTAGTATAAAAAGTATCGATCCCACGAAGACTTAAAACCTTTTGTTATCAATTTATGAAGTTAAATGTTTACAAGTATCTAATGGATTGATTGTTTGATTGGGTGGTGACTTTAAAATTAAAACAAGTAAATAAATTGCTTGAAAGTAGATTGAAGAAAATTCAAATTTATAAAACTATTCAGGGTTGTGAATCCTTCCAATATCTTTTTTAAAAGATGAAGTGGTTATTTTACGTTTGTGTAATATATTGGTTTATTAACCTGGAACACGAAATTATGTAAAAGCCTATTCTGATTGTCGAATACAAATACCCAGTATAACCCAATTAATCATATTCATATGTTAATCAAGTTATCTGAATTCATTAAGATTAAGTTCCAATTATGGTTACCCCCACCCGACATGTATATTCATATCCTGTAAGGAAATCTATTAAAGGGTTATCTATCATCAAGGAATATCGTGGGCTATTGAGTCTAAGGTCTTTAACCTAAAGTCTCTTTTCCAAGTTCATTTTAAGTTTACCAGTTAAATTTTATTAATGGCGAGTTAATAAAAAACATTAAGATTAAGGCTCAATAAATAAACATTTATATTACCCAAACTGTAATTTAACCCCTTATAAATCGGTGATATTGAATTTCATCACAACCCCAGATAACTGGCTTAGTTATGACACATATTTACGGGTAGTAAAAATTTAAATAAAATAAAAGACATAAAGTAACTTGCTGAAAAATAAATACTGAAAAGTAAATTGTTGAAAAGTAAATAAAGTAAAAGTAAAAAGTAAATAAAGTAAAAGTAAAAAGTAAAAAGTAAATAAAGTAAAAGTAATTTGCTGAAAGTAAATTTCTGAAAGTAAATAAAGTAAAAGTACAATAAAAGAAGATGTTGGGGATTAGAGGATCAACTTTTATTACTACTATTTTAGATATCTCCTTTAATATAATATATTAACTTTGCGTGATAATTACCAACCAGCCATATAGGCGGTATCCTGATTAAGTCAAATTAATAATTAATTACCAACCGACCAACCAGGCAGTATCCATGCTTAGTCAGGTTAAAACCAATTTATAATTAATTACCAACCGACCAATATGGTGGTATCCTCGTTAAGTCAGATTTTAAATAGTTATTATATTATAATTAAGGGAGATTAATCTAAATAGAAATAATAAAAGCTTTACCTTTTACCCCAGCAAGGGGGAGTTACCTCCTCATTGCTTGAAAAGTAAAAACTGAAAAAGTAAAGAAAGGAAAATATGTACGTAAAAGTAAATTGCGCAAAGTAAAAATTGAAAAGTAAAGAAAAGAAAGTGCGAAAGCGAAAATTAATTACTGAAAGCTGTAAATAAACAAACAAGATACAATCTTCTTAGTTATTCTTAAGGAATTTTAAAGAAGAAAGTATGAATTTACAAATGAAATGGCTTGGTATTTATAGGCAAAATTTTGCCTCCATCAAATCATCCACCAAATCCATTATTAATTGCTCCACTAATTGCTCCACAAATTGCTCCACCAAATCCATTATTAATTGCTCCACTAATTGCTATCATGTTTGGTGCTGATTTGATAATTTTTATTATTTATTTATTAATTTATTTTTTGCTTTGAAAATGACTTTAATAATTACACATAACACACTTCCAGATATTTCATCAATTTCCGTCATGAAATATTCAGAGTTTAAAATTATTTTGTCATTTAGAGTTGTAGATCTTTGAGTCTTCTTTAATCTAGAACTTGAATCAGCTCAATCCGATATCGAAGTAAAACGTTATGCCCAAAATACGAAAGATGCGCAAAATTGGAATTTCCAAAACTGCACTTCGTTAAAACGTCCTTTCAAGTTTCCAATCTCCAAAATTAATATGTCAATCTCCAAAATTAATATGTCAAGTCCACTATTTGCCCTTATTTGACCCACATTTCGTCCTAATGATTTCATTGATTCCCAATATTATTTTATCTGTAAAATAAACTAAAACATATCAAAACGTTCATCAAACCCGAGAAACTAAACAAAATATTAAGTAAAAGGGGCGGTAAATATTGATATATTTTCCGCTCATCAATATCCCATGGAATTATCAGGATATCCATCGAACCTACATTTATACCATCTCGGCGCTAGTTTATCCCACTGCATGATTTTAACGTATTTAGGACAACCCTAAATTTTTAAATGTCTAAGACTTGGATTTCTACCGAACCATATCTGATATGGGGTCGTAGAAACATCTTTCGATGGAACCATGCTAAGTATATGGGCAGTAGTAAGTAAAGTGTAATCCCAAATGTAATAAGTAATATCTGTATAGCTCATCATGGATCGCACTATATCCAATAAAGTATGATTTCTTCGTGCAGACACACCATTGTGTTGAGATGTTCCAGGTGGGCTATATTGGGCAAGAATTTCATTCTCCCTTAAATAATTTCTGAATTCTTCACTCATGTATTCACCGCCTCGATCTGATCTAAGGCATTTGATGCATTTACTGGTTTATTTTTCTACTTCGTTTCAGAATATTTTGAACTTGTCAAATGTTTCCGACTTATGTTTCATCAGATAGACATATTCATATCTAGACTTGTCATCTATGAGAGTCACAAAGTATGTTGAACCATCATGAGCAACATGATTTAATAGACCACACACATCGATGTGTATTAGTTCCAATAAATCTCCAGCACGGTGTCCAATCACCTATAAATGGGGCATTTGTCATCTTTCATTGAATACATGACTCACAAATCGGATAAGGATTAAGGTAAGATTTTCAATCAAATCATCCTTTACCAATTTGGATAGACGTCTAACACCTATGTGGCCTAATCTCATATGTCATAATTCAGTATTATTTAATTCATATTTCCTACTTTTATTTCCTATTCATTAAGGACATTTCTACATGTTTCCAAAACATAGTGACCATAGATAAAGAACATTCACATTTCAATAAACTATCTTTATCATAAAAACATAAAATTTCATCATTAATATTTATTTTATATCCCTCTTTATCTAATATTGGCAGTGATATTATTTGTCTGATAAGTGAGGGAACATAATAACAGTCATGCAAATCTAATTTACACCCATTGGGGAGATTTAAAACAATTGTTTCTATGGCCTTGACATCCTATGTCTCATAATTTCCAACTCTAAGCTGGATCTCCCCTTTATCTAGCATTCTTCTTACCTTTATTACCCGCAGGGAGTTGCAAATATCAGTAGGACTGTCAGTGTCTAACACTCGTCCACTATTTGCATCCAAGGCTAATAAGATGTCAATAATTGAAAAAATATAAAGCGTACCTTAGGGTCCTGTTTTTCCTTTCAACTGTGGACAGTCTTTCTTCCAGTGTCTAGACTTCTTGCATTATTGACATTGGTCACGAGCTATTTGAGATTTTGTGTCTTTGCGCTTCATGAAGTTCTTCTTTACAATCTTCTTCTTTCTTATCTTTATTTTCTTTGACTTCCTAGAAGTCTTCGAAAAGCCAGCTCCACCATAGAGGTACAAAGTTGGGTTGCCTTTTCTCATATCATGCTCCGCCATGCATAACATGTTATGAAGTTCTTCATAGCTAGCTTGAATTGAGTGTATATGGAAGTTTAACATAAATCTAGCATAAGTGTAGGCACTACATTTTGCATGTAAGTCCCTATGATGAGTCTCATTTGGAGACACTACCTTTTAAGTCACGGAAGTCACAGGAAACGAATGTCGGAAGAGGAAATTCAGAATAAGTATGTCATCGGATTTAATTCACATGTTCACTGCTTTCGTTCGTGCTGCGTTCGTGAACACATTCGAATGTCAAGCAGATTGCGGGCGTTCGTGTAGCGTTCGAATCGGCGTTCAAACGGTGTCGGTACCTCTGGTTTTGTTGCTAGCCTCACGACCCAAGCCCAATTAGCCCACCAAAACCCACCCAAATAATTAAAATATTTAAAACACATGTCACAAATTAAAATAATATCCTCCCTATATTAAATAATTCACATACTTAAATGAAACAAATCAAATATATGATCTTCCTAATTAAGCCAAATCATGTCCCCAATTAACTAGATATTTTCCTTGTGAGACACTAATTAGGAGATGCCACTCATGATTACATTGATTCCTTTCCTATTCAAACAAAGAAAACCCTAGAATTTTCCTATAAAAGAAACACAAATCCAACCTTTCACACCCTAGCACATACATACAAATCACAGAAAATTCTGCAAAGCATTAGCAACCAAAACTCTCCTAGCATCACACGCCCAACACAAGAAACAACAAACAAATAATTCTCTTCTCATCTCTCTGCAATAGCCGAATACTCATCCCTCAAGACCTACTCCATTGCCGCATAAACTCAGCCCAAATACCTCACCGAAATAGTCCCTAAACCACACCATAACACCACCGAAAATCACACCCAAACAGTAGCCCAAATACACAAAAAATAGTAACCGAATACGGAAAACAGTGACCAGAAAATACAGTGAAAATAGTAGTAAAACGGAGTAAAACCAGTAGCCCCAAGCAGCGAAATAGCGAAAGGAAGCAGTGGACCAGTGAACCGGGGGAGTTGCGGAGCATTAATCCTTCAGACGGCCGTGTAACGCACTTCCGAGAGAAGATTTTAAAAGGTTAGACCTGAGGTCACTTTTCTTATTTATTTTCATCCATCTTTTAATTGTTTTATTTATTTTCTTCGCATGAGAGTCGTTTGTGGATGCATGTTGTGGCCTTTGAATGGATGGGAAAATGTGTTGTCTCTTGTGATATATATAGGATGGAAACCCAGACGTAAATTCCGTAGTCGAATCTGAATGGATGGTAGTGTGGTCTTTACTTGGGAAACAACTTCACGTACCACTTGAGCAAACGACACATGTTTCACTTTGCTTTTGTATCTTGTTCGTTTATTATTCCGCCATCTACTTTACGTACGTTGTGTGTTTATGTGTTGATGATATAGTGCACATGGGCAAATCAAGTTGGATTAAAGGTCCTCCATTTTGAGGGATAAAAAGCCTAAGGGCTACCTTTGCCACGACGTTTTGCTGCACCGGACGAAGTATGTTTGGTTGAATGTGAGATATGTTCAACCGAGCATACAAGGTCCTATATTATTGTCTTTATCTTTTATGCATTCTGATGTAATGCGCATGGGCTTATTACGTTGGTCTAAAGGTTCTCCATTTGGAGAAAGAAAAGCCTAAAAGGCTACCTTTACCATGATACCTCGCCGCGCCTTTTATTATTCCGCTATTACTTTATGTATGTTATTTGTTTGTGTATTGATGATGCGGTACGCATGGGCTAACTAGGGTGGATTAAAGGTCCTCTATTCGAGGGAAAATGCCTAAAGGCTACCTTTACCACGATGTTTTGCCGCGCTGGATGAGGTACACTCGATTGAATGGGAATGAGTTCAATCGGGCACACTGGGTCCTACATTGTGCATTTGCTCATCTATGTATGTGTTCACGTCGTCTATCACGCATCAGGTCTTGTCCCGTTTGAACGCGTTCTTGAATGCTATATGAACGTGAACCTTCTGTTTCCCATTCGAACGTGTTTACGAAAGCTACTCGAATGCGCATGCGTTTTGTTTCATCAGGTCTTGTCCCATTCGAACGCATTCTCAAACGCTATACGAACACGAACCTTCTATTTCCCGTTCGAACGTGTGTACGAACGCTACTCGGATGCGCATGCGTTTTGTTTTATCATGCATCAGGTCTTGTCCCATTCGAACGTGTTCTCGAACGCTATACGAACGCAGACCTTCTATTTACCGTTCGAATGTGTTTTCAAACGCTACACGAACGCACATACACTGAACTGATTCCTTTTCATTTCATGCATAATTGCTTCTTGGGTGATTTCTCTTATATTATGTAATTAATCATACCATTCCATTATTGACACTTTTACTGTTATCATTTATTTGTATTCCCGCATTTATCTATTTGATGTGTTCGTGAGATGGTGTTCAAGCATAATTAGGTCGTTATTATGTTACTTGATTCTTAAGCATGATTTAGCTGTTAGTACGTTATTCTTCTATGCATGATTTGGTTATCTTCTTTCGCAATAGGCATTCAATTTACGTTTATGTTTAGGTTGTCATTTATTTTTTCGTGTTTGATAATTCAACATGTTCATGAGATTATTGTGTGATATCGTAAGTTTTCTGTTATGATGATTTATTTTATACATGCGAACTTAGGAGTAAATTATCCTTGGAAATATATGTTGCTTAGGCTTGGTTAGATTATTGCACAAATCATTTCATTACAAGTGGCATAAGTAAGGGACCATTCCGAACCCAACGGTTTGAGGTCTTCCCTTGCGAGGGGTGAATGCGGCCTTAAATCATTTTCCCGGTTCACACCGGGTGGAGACTCCATGTTATTTCTCCGGTTTAGTTCCCCGTGGGCTATTTCGTACTCCCGACCGGGCCGCGAGCCCGGGACAGCATCACCGATTTCTGTGTCCTTCAGTCAATTGGCCCCGAAATAATGTCTTGTAATGATTGTGATTCGTACTTTAGTTAACCGTGTTTACCATGGGTTGAAAGGGGTTTAATCAAAGGCCAATATTTTTAAGGCTAGGTGATGGTTTGGTGTCTTCTCTCATTCACTACATTTCTATAAGGAAAAGTTGCGAAAGCACCTAGATAATCATTTACTCGTATCCTACTATGATGGACTAATTTGGAGGACTCGTTATTTATTCCTGTCACCAAGCGATAAGAGCCTAAGAGGCTTGGGTTTTTAAGAGAGTTCGCTTCGCCCTCCCTCTGGGGAATCTACAATGGGAAATCCATTTGACAGTCAGTCACACACCATAACTTGTTGGCACGTACTGTAAGGTATAAAAAAGGTGCTCTCACTTGGTCGCTCGAACCCTTGAGTTGGGAGACCTAGTTGTGGGCAATCCTTCGCCAGCGAGAGTCTTTGTCTACACTTCTGCAAACCCACACGTAGACCGGAGTTATATGACCTATAACAACTATTTCCTTGTGCTTGTGGACCATTCTCATTTGGATGCAGTTGGACTTCTTGTCAGAAATACGAACTTGTTGGGCCATTTAAACTAGGACGAGTTCGTATCCTATGACAATTGGGCCAAAAGCTTCTGAAATGTCAATGGGCAGCTCTGTAGAAATTATTGCTTTATGTTTGAATGCTTGTAGACCATCCTCATTTGGATGCAGTTGGACTTCTTGTCAAAAATGCGAACTTGTTGGGCCATTTAAACTGGGACGAGTTCACGTCCTTTGAAAATTGGGCCAAAAGCTTCTAAAATGCCGATGGGCCATTTTATGTTTGGGCCTCTTATCATTTGAAGTTGTTTAGCCATGTTATCGCAAAATTGTAAACATGTTGGGCCTTTTCAACTGGGGCAAGTTTGCACCTCTCAAAAGTATGATTGAATGCTTTAAATTGATAATGGGCCGACTTATATATCTCATACATCGCACACATCTCATGCATCTCACGCATACACGTATCATGTTAACCCCTGTGTCTTAAAATCCATCATAGATATCCGTTGGGTTATGGATAAAAAAAAAGTTTGTCAAAAAGAGTTTAGCAAACATGGATATCGGAAAAAGGAAACCGAGGAACATAAAACTGTACGGCAAGGAAGAGAAGACCGAGCAGTCACCAAGGGAATTGGCGGACGACCTAACCCAACGGGATAGGAAACTCATTCATGCATACATACATACATGTAACGTATTTTGCATTCCTTTTTGTGTTTGTTTTGTTTTGTATTCACAGGTTTCAAAGAAGAAAAAGAGAAAGCGGCAAAGGTAAGCCAATCAGAAGCAGCAACAGTACAGTGTCATCAGTTTTAGGAATGAATCATGGGTTTGAGGCCCACATCAGTCTCAGTAATGAATCAGAATCAGTATCAGTTTCAGGAATGAATTACCAGGTTGAGGCCCGCATCAGTATTAGTCTCAGGAAGGAATCCCAGGGTTAAGGCCCATACCGGTATAAGTTTCAGGAATGGATCCCAATGGGGCGAAGCCCACATTATCAGCGGTTGAAATGAAGAATTTCGTGGAGTGAGTGAAAAAAAAAGTCCTTGATGGTTAGGCATATGTCCGGTGATGACATTGTTTGCTGTAGGGAGAAACCTTAGAAACGATAAGTGCGAGATGTGCTCTCATCCGGTATTCTGAATAGTTGATCTCATCTAGACTCGCGAGCACTTGATCACGGGATCTTAGTGGTGGAAGCATTAGTAGTCGGCAAGATGACTAGTTAAAGAGATGATGGATCAGTGAATGAACGTTTGCCTAGATGTCCATCCTGGTTTACTTATGCTATGATATATGATATGGTTGGAAACAAAGAAAAAGTCTCTGAAAAGAAAAGAAAAAAAAATAGGCCGCCTATAACCGATAAGCGTGAAGCTACCCATGGGCGAGTGTTAGGACCACCATGAGGAGAAATGCTACCTTAAATGGTAGGTGTGTCGAAAAAATAGAAAGAGACAAGAGAAAAAAAAAGAAGAAAACCGTATCATGTTGAGTACGATGAAGTAATCACAAAGTGTGATCAAAACATCTAGGTTGGTTAGACCCACTGATCCGATTCTCCGAGACAATGATTAAGCTGCGAAAGAGCCTTGGCACACACGCACTAGGAGTCTAGTTCAGATCACTCATTCAGACGATCAGATCTGAGTGTATTAAGTACTTTGAAGGTTCTCTGGTTTCGACACGAAGCATCCATTGAGGACGAAAATATGTTTCGCTATCAGGATTATTTCGTGAGAGGCAGTACACTATGTTGAAATGAACCATCACATCATCAGTATCAGTTTCGGGGATGAGTCACGGGGTCGAGGCCCACATCGGTATCAACTTAGGGCCGAGGCCCACATCAGTATCAGTATCAGTATCAGTCTGGGGGCGAGGCCCACATCAGTATCAGTTTAGGGCGAGGCCCACATCAGTATCAGTCTGGGGTGAGGCCCGCATACGTATTAGTCTGGGGCGAGGCTCATATGAGTATCAGTCTGGGGCGCGGCCCATACCAGTATCAGTCTGGGGTGAGGCCCACATCAGTATCAGTTTCGGGCGAGGCCCACATCAGTATCAGTTTATGGGCGAGGCCCGCATCAGTATCAGTCTGGGGCGAGACCCACATCAGTCACAGTTAGGGGCGAGGCCCACATCAGTATCAGTTTAGGGCGAGGCCCATATCAGTATTAGTTTATGGGCGAGGCTCTAATCAGTATCAGTCTGGGGCGAGACCCACATCAGTATCAGTTTGGGGCGAGGCCCACATCTGTATCAATTTGGGGGTGAGGCCCACATTAGTATCTGTTTTGGGATGAGTCTCAAGGTTGAGGCCCACATTGGCATAAATATCAGTTTTGGGGATGAGTCTCAGGGTCGAGGCCCAAATCATCAGCAGTTTTGGAATGTCACATCACATGATCTACTTTGGCCGAGTGCAAGCAACGAAGAGAAAAAAGCTAAATCGAGTCTGGGGGCGACTAGTAAACCACCCCGCGAATAAGGGATTTATCGAGAACTTGAGCAATAAGACTAAAGGAAACTGAGCAATCACCAAGAGAGAATCGGCAAAAAGGAACTATGAGCAGGCCCAGGGGGCGACCAAAGACTTTTGCAGGAAAATGGCACTCCAAAAATAGAGCACGGTTCGAAAAAAGGACCACTATCACACCAGACGCCGAAAATGGCACTCCGAAAATGGAGCACGGTTCGGAAATGGACCAAGGAAGGCCTAACCCATCGGAATAAGAAACATAACCATGCATACATATCACATACATGCAATTTTTGTTTTGTATTCGTAAGTCTGTAGCGGCAAAGACCATCTCATCAAGTAACGGTTCAAAAATGAGCCACACTCTCGCATAACACTGTTCGGAAATGGACTACAACAGATGCCGAAAATGGCGCTCCAAAATGGAGCACACACAACAGATGCCGAAAATGATGCTCCAAAATGGAGCACACACAACAGATGCCGAAAATGGAGCTCCAAAAATGGAGCACACACGACAGATGTCGAAAATGGCACTCCAAAATGGAGCACACACAACAGATGCCGAAAATGGCGCTCCAAAAATGGAGCACACGCGACAGATGTCAAAAATGGCGCTCCAAAAATGGAGCACACACAACAGATGCCGAAAATGGCACTCCAAAAATGGAGCACAATTCGAAAATGGACCACCATATCAACTCAGTTCGAAGCCGAGGGCAAGTCAGGTGGCAATTGGCGAGCCAGGTAAGTAAAAATCAATTGCACAACTTTGATAGGATTTTCATTGTCACACACTGCACAAGTCCCATCAAAGTGGGGGCGACTGTAGGCACTACATTTTGCATGTAAGTCCCTATGATGAGTCTCATTTGGAGACACTACCATTTAAGTCACGAAAGTCGCGGGAAACGAATGTCGGAAGGGGAAATTCAGAATAAGTAAGTCATCAGATCAATTCACATGTTCACTGCTTTTGTTCGTGCTGCGTTCGTGAACACGTTCGAACGTCAAGCAGATTACGGGCGTTCGTGTAGTGTTCGAATCGGCATTCGAACGGTGCCGGTACCTCTGGTTTTGGTGCTAGCCTCACGACCCAAGCCCAATTAGCCCACCAAAACCCACCCAAATAATTAAAATATTTAAAACACATGTCACAAATTAAAATAATATCCTCCCTAAATTAAATAATTCACATACCTAAATGAAACAAATCAAATATATGATCTTCCTAATTAAGCCAAATCATGTCCCCAATTAACTAGATATTTTCCTTGTGAGACACTAATTAAGAGATGTCACTCATGATTACATTGATTCCTTTCCTATTCAAACAAAGAAAACCCTAGCCTTTGCCTATAAATAATTCTCTTCTCCTCTCTCTTCAATAGCCGAATACTCATCCCTCAAGACCCCCTCCATTGCCACATAAACTTAGCACCTTTACCTCACCGAAACTGTCCCCAAACCACACCATAACACCACAAAAAATCACACCCAACAGCAACCCAAAACATCAAAAACAGTAACCGAATGCGGAAAACAATGACCAGAAAATACAGTGAAAATAAAAGCAAAACGGAGTAAAAACAGCAGCCCCAAACAGAGAAACAGCGAAATGAAGCAGTGGACCAGTGAACCAGGGGAGTTGCGGAGCATCAATCCTTCCGACGGCCGTGTAACGCACTTCTGAGAGACGATTTTAAAAGGTTAGACCTGAGGGCACTTTTCTTATTTATTTTCATCCATCTTTTAATTGTTTTATTTATTTTCTTCGCATGAGAGTCGTTTGTGGATGCATGTTGTGGCCTTTGAATGGATGGGAAAATGTGTCGTCTCTTGTGGTATATAGGATGCAAACCATGACGTAAATTCCGTAGCCGAATCCGAATGGACGGTAGTGCGTTCTGTACATGGGAAACAACTCCACGTACCACTTGAGCAAACGACACATGTTTCACTTTGCTTTTGTATCTTGTTCGTTTATTATTCGCATTTTATTATTCTGCCATCTACTTTACGTACGTTGTGTGTTTATGTGTTGATGATATAGTGCGCAAGGGCAAATCAAGTTGGATTAAAGGTCCTCCATTTTGAGGGATAAAAAGCCTAAGGGCTACCTTTGCCACGACGTTTTGTCGCGCCGGACGAAGTATGTTTGGTTGAATGTGAGATTTGTTCAACCGAGCATACAATGTGATATATTGTTGTCTTTATCTTTTATGCATTGTGATGTAATGCACATGGGCTTATTACGTTGGTCTAAAGGTTCTCCATTTGGAGAAAGAAAAGCCTAAAAGGCTACCTTTACCACGATACTTCGACGCGCCTTTTATTATTCCGTCATTTACTTTCTGTATGCTATTTGTTTGTGTATTGATGATGCGGTGCGCATAGGCTAACTAGGGTGGATTAAAGGTCCTCTATTCGAGGGAAAATGCCTAAAGGCTACATTTACCATGATGTTTTTCCGCGCCTTTTGTTATGTCATTGACCTTTTGCAAATCATTGCTCTATTTACGCATGTATTGCATTCTAGTGCGCATGGGCTAACTAGGGTGGACCAAAGGTCCTCTATTCTAGGGAAAATGCCTAAAGGCTACATTTACCACGATGTTTTGCCACGCTGGAAGAGGTACACTCGATTGAATGGGAATGAGTTCAATCGGGCACACGGGGTCCTACATTATGCATTTGCTCATCTATGTATGTGTTCGTGTCGTCTATCATGCATCAGGTCTTGTCCCGTTCGAACACGTTCTCGAATGTTATATGAACGTGAACCTTCTATTTCCCATTCGAACGCGTTTATGAACGCTACTCGAACGCGCATGTGTTTTGTTTCATCAAGTCTTGTCCTATTCCAACACGTTCTCAAATGTTATACGAACGCGAACCTTCTGTTTCCCGTTCGAACGCGTTTACGAAAGCTACTCGAACGCGCATGCGTTTTATTTTATCACGCATCAGGTCTTGTCTCGTTCGAACGCATTCTCAAACGCTATACGAACGCGAACCTTCTGTTTACTGTTCGAACGTGTTTTCAAACGCTACACGAATGCACATACACTGAACTGATTCCTTTTCATTTCATGCATAATTGCTTCTTGGGTGATTTCTCTTGTATTATGTAATTAATCATACCATTCCATTATTGACACTTTTACTTTTATCATCTATTTGTATTCCCGCATTTATCTATTTGATGTGTTCGTGAGATGGTGTTCAAGCATGATTAGGTTGTTATTATGTTACTTGATTCTTAAGCATGATTTAACTGTTAGTACGTTATTCATCTATGCATGATTTGGTTATCTTCTTTCGCAATAGGCATTCAATTTACGTTTATGTTTAGGTTGTCATTTATTTTTTCGTGTTTGATAATTCAACATGTTCATGAGATTATTGTGTGATATCGTAGGTTTGCCGTTATGATGATTTATTTTATACATGCGAACTTAGAGTAAATTATCCTTGGAATATATGTTGCTTAGGCTTGGTTAGATTATTGCACAAATCATTTCATTACAAGTGGCATAACCATTCCGAACCCACGGTTTGAGGTCTTCCCTTGCGAGGGGTGAGTGCGGCTTTAAATCATTTTCCCGGTTCACACCGGGTGGCGACTCCATGTTATTTCAAAGGTAAGATTTTCAATCAAATCATCCTTTACCAATTTGGATAGACGTCTAATACCTATGTGGCCTAATCTCATATGTCATAATTCAGTATTATTTAATTCATATTTCATACTTTTATTTTCCTATTCATTAAAGACATTTCTACATGTTTCCAAAACATAGTGACCATTAGATAAAGATTATTCACATTTCAATAAATTATCTTTATCATAAAAACATAAAATTTCATCCTTAATATTTATTTTATATCCCTCTTTATCTAATATTGGCAGTGATATTATTTGTCTGATAAGTGAGGGAACATAATAACAGTAATGCAAATCTAATTTACATCCATTGGGGAGATTTAAAACAATTGTTTCTATGGCCTTGACATCCTATGTCTCGTAATTTCCAACTCTAAGCTGGAACTCCCATTTATCTAGCATTCTTCTTACATTTATTACCTGCAGGGAATTGCAAATATGAGTAGGACTGTCAGTGTCTAACACTCATCCACTATTTGCATCCAAGGCTAATAAGATGTCAATAATTGGAAAAATATAAAGCGTACCTGAGGGTCCTGTTTTTCCTTTCAGCTGTGGACAGTCTTTCTTCCAGTGTCTAGACTTCTTGCATTATTGACATTGGTCACGAGCTATTTGTGATTTTGTGTCTTTGCGCTTCTTGAAGTTCTTCTTTACAATCTTCTTCTTTCTTATCTTTATTTTCTTTGACTTCTTAGAAGTCTTCGAAGAGCCAGCTCCACCATAGAGGTACAAAGTTGGGTTGCCTTTTCTCATATCATGCTCCGCCGTGAATAACATGTTATGAAGTTCTTCATAGCTAGCTTGAATTGAGTATATATGGAAGTTTAACACAAATCCAGCATAAGTGTAGGCACTACATTTTGCATGTAAGTCCCTATGATGAGTCTCATTTGGAGACACTACATTTTAAGTCACGGAAGTCGCGGGAAACAAATGTCGAAAGGGGAAATTCAGAATAAGTATGTCATCGGATTTAATTCACATGTTCACTGCTTTCGTTCGTGTTGCGTTCGTGAACACGTTCGAACGTTAAGCAGATTGAGGGCGTTCGTGTAGCGTTCGAATCGGCGTTCGAATGGTGTCGGTACCTCTGGTTTTGTTGCTAGCCTCACGACCCAAGCCCAAATAGCCCACCAAAACCCACCCAAATAATTAAAATATTTAAAACACATGTCACAAATTAAAATAATATCCTCCCTAAATTAAATAATTCACACACCTAAATTAAACAAATCAAATATATGATCTTCCTAATTAAGCCAAATCATGTCCCCAATTAACTAGATATTTTCCTTTTGAGACACTAATTAGGAGATGCCACTCATTATTACATTGATTCCTTTCCTATTCAAACAAAGAAAACCTTAGCATTTTCCTATAAAAGAAACACAAATCCAACCTTTCACACCCTAGCACATACATACAAATCACAGAAAATTCTGCAAAGCATTAGCACCCAAAACTCTCCTAGCATCTCATGCCCAACACAAGAAACAACAAACAAATAATTCGCTTCTCATCTCTCTGCAATAGCCGAATACTCATCCCTCAAGACCCACTCCATTATCGTATAAACTCATCCCATTTACCTCACCGAAACAGTCTCCAAACCACACCATAACACCACCGAAAATCACACCCAAACAGCATCCCAAATACACAAAAAACAATAACTGAATACAGAAAACAGTGACCAGAAAATACAGTGAAAATAGTAGTAAAACGGAGTAAAAATAGTAGCCCCAAGCAGCGAAATAGCGAAAGGAAGCAGTGGACCAGTGAACCGGGGGAGTTGCGGAGCATCAATCCTTTCGACTGCCGTGTAACGCACTTCCGAGAGAAGATTTTAAAAGGTTAGACCTGAGGTCACTTTTCTTATTTATTTTCATCCATCTTTTAATTGTTTTATTTATTTTCTTCGCATGAGAGTCGTTTGTGGATGCATGTTGTGGCCTTTGAATGGATGGGAAAATTGTTGTCTCTTGTGGTATATAGGATGGAAACATAAACGTAAATTCTGTAGTCGAATCCGAATGGATGGTAGTGCGGTCTGTACTTGGGAAACAACTTCACGTACCACTTGAGCAAACGGCACATGTTTCACTTTGCTTTTGTATCTTGTTCGTTTATTATTCGCATTTTATTATTCTGCCATCTACTTTACGTACGTTGTGTGTTTATGTGTTGATGATATAGTGCACATGGGCAAATCAAGTTGGATTAAAGGTCCTCCATTTTTAGGGATAAAAAGCCTAAGGGCTACCTTTGCCATGACGTTTTACCGCGCCGGACGAAGTATGTTTGGTTGAATGTGAGATATGTTCAACTGAGCATACAAGGTCCTATATTGTTGTCTTTATCTTTTATGCATTGTGATGTAATGTGCATGGGCTTATTACGTTGGTCTAAAGGTTCTCCATTTGGAGAAAGAAAAGCCTAAAAGGCTACCTTTACCACGATACTTTGCCGCGCCTTTTATTATTCCGCCATTTACTTCCTGTATGCTATTTGTTTGTGTATTGATGATGCGGTGTGCATGGGCTAACTAGGGTGGATTAAAGGTCCTCTATTCGAGGGAAAATGCCTAAAGGCTACCTTTACCACGATGTTTTGCCGCGCCTTTTGTTATGTCATTGACCTTTTGCATATCATTGCTCTATTTACGCATGTATTCCATTCTAGTGCGCATGGGCTAACTAGGGTGGACCAAAGGTCCTCTATTCGAGGGAAAATGCCTAAAGGCTACCTTTACCACGATGTTTTACCGCGTTGGACGAGGTACACTCGATTGAATGGGAATGAGTTCAATCGGGCACACGGGGTCCTACATTGTGTATTTTCTCACATATGTATGTGTTCGCGTCATCTATCATGCATCAGGTCTTGTCCCGTTCGAACGCGTTCTCGAATGCTATATGAACGTGAACCTTCTGTTTCCCATTTGAACGCATTTACGAACGCTACTCGAATGCGCATGCGTTTTGTTTCATCAGGTCTTGTCCCATTCGAATGCATTCTCAAACGCTATATGAACACGAACCTTCTATTTCCCGTTCGAACACGTTTACGAACGCTACTCGGATGCGCATGCATTTTGTTTTATCATGCATCAGGTCTTGTCCCGTTCGAACGCGTTCTTGAACGCTATACGAACGTGGACCTTCTATTTACCGTTCGAACGTGTTTTCAAACGCTACACGAACGCACATACACTGATCTGATTCCTTTTCACTTCATGCATAATTGCTTCTTGGGTGATTTCTCTTGTATTATGTAATTAATCATACCATTCCATTATTGACACTTTTACTGTTATCATCTATTTGTATTCCCGCATTTATCTATTTGATGTGTTCGTGAGATGGTGTTCAAACATGATTAGGTCGTTATTATGTTACTTGATTATTAAACATGATTTAGTTGTTAGTACGTTATTCATCTATGCATAATTTGGTTATCTTCTTTCGCAATAGGCATTCAATTTACGTTTATGTTTAGGTTGTCATTTATTTTTTCGTGTTTGATAATTCAACATGTTCATGAGATTATTGTGTGATATCGTAGGTTTTCCGTTATGATGATTTATTTTATACATGCGAACTTAGGAGTAAATTATCCTTGGAAATATATGTTGCTTAGGCTTGGTTAGATTATTTTTTACAAATCATTTCATTACAAGTGGCATAAGTAAGGGACCATTCCGAACCCAACGGTTTGAGGTCTTCCCTTGCGAGGGGTGAGTGCGGCTTTAAATCATTTTCCCGGTTCACACCGGGTGGAAACTCCATTTTATTTATCCGGTTTAGTTCTCGTGGGCTATTTCATACTCCCGACCGGGCCGCAAGCCCAGGACAGCGTCGCCGATTTCTTTGTCCTACAATAAGATCCATGCAAAGAAGACAGAATCAAATTACAGCCTAGCTGTTCGACAATCACTATATCTTGTCATTCCAAATATCGGATTTGATCGATCATGTTCAAAACATGAAATGCTGACAGCTTCTCCATCATTGAGTTCAACACGGAATAATTCTTTAGACCTCCAATATATTTCTATCTCTTGATTTGCCTCGAACAACTCCTTGAGTGTTAACATAATTCTTTAAGCATCATGTACCTCTATGTACTGTCTCAGCAAATCTGGAACCATCGATCCCAAGAAGTAGGATTTCACCTTCAGGTTATCATCCTTCCATCTATTAAAAGTTTCTCGCTCTTCTGGAGCGGAGTCGGGATAGATTTCAACAGACACTGGATTGATAATGAATAAGTCAATTTTTCAAACTTCAAGACAAGAAGTATGTGTTGGACAGTTATGAACCATAGCGTCACTATTTGTACAGATCATGGTGTTATTGTACAAATTAACTATGTGACAAAGGAAATTGCTCTCTTATCATTTGTAATTAGATTACCAAGATGTATAAATGATAGGAGGTCCTTATGATTAGTTCTTGGATTGAGATGATATGAGACAGTATCAATCCACGAAGGTTTAATCCTTAAATATCCCTAGTCAGAGTATTATCGAGATTGGACATCGATAAATGCGTAAAAGACTAGTATTACACTTGTGCGCGTTGTGAGGGCATAACGGTATAGTTCTCATATATTTGGGTATAGGATACTCATGCAAGTGTAATAGGAGGTTGTGTTTTCCGATGGTACGGAAAACAGCTTCGCTATGGATAGACACATCAGAATTCCATTGGTAGTATGACTATGTGTCTATGGAAGTCCGAATCAGGGTAGATGTATTTGGTCTTAACCTGAGACTTGCACCACTAATACTTGCGACAATCAATATACTTTGGTTTTGGTCGTCCAGGGCTTTAACAGGTTCTGTGTACGCCTCTTCTGGGTATATTGAGAATCGTAGTGTGTTGGGTGTAATGTCAAGACGGAAGTATCACTCCAGTCATAGTGGAGATGATGGTCACGTAGGATACGGAACTGGTTCTCTTATGTACTGCAGTCATCGGGATAAAATGACTAGGTCATGTTTATCCGATTATAGAGACTAGTTACCAGAGATCCGATATGTGCTTCGTACGGGGCAGACACATTTCTAGCCCCAGGCCTACGTATACTACGCTTGATATAGATCACATATTCCTGTAAGGACATTTCTGGAGAATTGGGTAGGCATGGCGCTTTGCTAGAAGCCAACCTTGTCTTGTAAATCAGTAAACACGTAGTACTAGGTACTTACGTGTTCGGATAGTCCGACGACCGTATTTACTACCAACATATCCGGGGATCTCATGGGTCGCTTCCCGAAGATTCACCGATGACGTATGACTCGCACTTTTATTAATCTGGGATTAATTAGAAGAGAGAGAAAATTAATATGGGATTAATTACGGAGATATTTTATCTGGGATAAAATATTTATTAAAGAGAGATAACGATTAATTTGGAATTAATCGATAAAATAATATATTTGATATATTAAACGAAATTGGATTTCGACACGGAATTGAAATTAGATTTTAATTCGGGTAAACGAATTAATTTAGAATTAATTCGTTAGCGACGTGAATAGTGATTTTGCTAGGCATAATTATTTAATTGCGTCGCAACAGGAAATTCGTTAATTTGGAGTTAGCGAACCCAAGCCCGAAAGTGTTTGTGAGCGCACTCGCATTTCAAATCATTAGTCACATCAAGCGTCAAATCATTAGTCACTTTGAGTGATGTGACAACTTGTCACTTGATTGATTGAGTGATATGAATAGTGGTAGTGGTTGGCAAAGCTTTAATGGCTTGACTTTTTGGAAAAGTAAAAATGGTATATGTTTATTTGTTTTTTGAAAAAAAATATCTAATACAATTTTTGCTACCAACCAAAAAAATATCTTTCTCTCTTCTTCTCCCTCTCTCTCACGCCCAAAGTGGGTTGTTTTCCTCTTCTGGTTTTGGCTCACTGCCGAGAGTAAGAAGAAGCAAACATGATGATTTTGTTGCAAAATCAAGAGTGCTAGCACACAATGGAGTCATCCTAAGGTGATAGGGAAACCCACTTGTGAGCAAGGAATCAACACAAAGCTTGGAGCTTGATGGAGATCACCATTGCCGAAAATTTGGAGCCTAAAATTCAGCTCACTGCCGAATGCACCTTGGAGGAGGACTTGAAGTTTTTGTGTTCGACGCATCGCCTCAACCGATCGATGTAAGTATTCTGCAACTTCTTCGTGTATTCGCACTTATGTTTCTTGCTTGATTCGATCCTCGGGACCGTAGAAACTCCAACAATATGTTCATTTCCCATTCGAAATAGTTCTAGGCTTCGTTTAGCTTATTGGTATCCAAAAGTATCATCAATGGATTAGCGGCATCCATCTACAAGACAATATTTTAAACAGTAGCAGAATATTTTTCATTTCAAAAATAATAACACTAATTGATTATGGAATTTTAAATATATTAATGTCTTCCCACTACTTTACATAATTCAGTAATCTCCCTTAACGGAAAAATAGAAATTTAGCTATCAAAATTTTATAGTGGGAAGTGGATCCTATAACATTTACTTCAGCCTCACACTATCGAAGGTCTTGGCTTTTATAAACTCATTAGGTAGATCTCCAAGGTCAATCACATTAATGTGATTCTTAGTTGGTCCTGAACCGTTTCTTATCCTCACACTATTGACGGTCTTAGATTAAGACGTATTCCAAGTGTATACTTGTCAATGTGCAATAATAAGCTTCGTATATACACCCTCACAATAATGACGGTATTGGGTGACTGCGTTAACTCATAATACTACATCTAATATTTTACCGGAGCGTACTGAGCACTTATACCATCACACTAATAACAATATTGAATATAAGTAGTAAGAACTCATTCATCTCCGTAATGAAAAAATGGACTATCCAATAATACTCCAACATTACTAATATTATTACTTAAATAAAGAAATCACCTAATCACGAGAGATTTATGACAATCAAGTCATTAATTTAATTAGGTCAAAATTGTAATTTAAAACATGTTTTACATATCCAATATGTCTTATACATAATTAAATTAAAATTACTAAGGCATATATTCAAATACATGTCTAACATACAACATGTGTTGTGTGGTTAAGCCTTGCTACTGATACCATTTTGTTGGGGCAGTTGTGGAACCCCTACGGTCGGATTGATACTGTAGACAACAGAAATCGGGCGACGCTGTTTCTAGGCTCGCGGCCTAATTGGGAAGTATGAAATAACATGGAGTCGCCACCCGGTGTGAACCGGGACAAAGATTTAAGGCCGTACTCACCCCTCGCAAGGGAAGACCTCAAACCGTTGGGTTCAGAATGGTCCCTTACTTATGTCACTTGTGATGATATGATTTGTGCAATTAATCAACCTAGTCTACTCAATAATCATGCTCAAGGGTACTTTAGATCTAACATGCTTTCATCCAAATAACTCCACGCAATATAACACAACAAGCATATTGAACCATTAAGCAAATAACTAATTAAACATAAACATACAATAAACGAAACATCATGCATAAAGAAACGACATGCCTGAATAACATAATCATGCTTTAAAATAATAAATAAACAACCTATAAACTATAACATGCTCAAATACAATTTTGGATGAGACGAGATATGTGTATCTTAAGTAGTACGTGGTATTGTATCCCGAGTACAAACCGCACTACCGTCCATTCGGATTCGGCTACGGAATTTACGTCCGGGTTTCCATCCTATATACCACAAAAGGGAACACATACCCCGCTCATCCAACAATCACATCATGCCTCAAACGACTGTCATGCAATAATATTTTTAAAGTAAATAAAATAAACGAAAGATAATAAGTAAAAAGGTGCCCTCAGGTCTAACCTCTTTTGTCGTCTCACGAAAGCGCGTTACACGGCCGTCGGAATGGTGGATGATCCGCAACTCTTTAGATTCACTAACTCAACGTCTTTCCTCGCGGTTTCACTGCTCGGGTTGTTGTTTTCACTCCGTTTCTCTACTGTTTTAAGGGTATTTTCTTGTTACTGTTTTAGGTCTATTAGGCTACTGTTTGGGGACTGTTTTTGGAGATTTGGGGACTGTTTTGAGGGTTATTTGGACTGGTTTGGGTTGCAGTTTTGGATGGGTTCCGGGGCAGTTTTTGTTATTGTTTTGGGCAGTTTTTAGGGTGCAATACTGGACAGTTTTGGTGGTTTAGGGGCTGTATTTATGGGGATTCTCTCGGCAGTTTCGGGCAGTTTTTGTCACTGTTTTAGGGTGTGTTTTCTGGACAGTTTAGGGAGCTGATGCGTAAGTTGATCGTGTTGAAGGCTGGGCAGTGAAGGCAGGGTTTTCGTGAAGCTTGATAGTGGAAGCTATGTGGCTTGCGTTTGAAGCGGTAAAGTGTGTTAGTGGGGTAGAACGTGATTGGCGTGAAGAAGCAACGTGTGGATTTATGAATTTGTGAGGCTGAAGGTTCGTGAACAGGTTGTCAAGTGAAGTGGGCTAATTGTGGGGCATGTGTCGTGTAAGGGGCTAGTTGAAGTGTGGAGATAGTTGGGCGCTAGGTGAGTGGGTTAAGTAGAGGGACGTGTGGCGAGAGAGTTATTGGTATGAGTGGGTTACGATTGTGCGCTATGTGCTGAAGAGAGGCGTCGTGTGAGGAGCAAGCCCCTGATGGTGAGCTTCACGTGAAGGATTTATGGGCAAGGGCTAGGCGAGAGTTGGGAGCAATTAGCGTGAAGGTTAGGTGGCAGTGTGGAGCAAGCTGCGTGAATTGGCAATTAGGCAGTGAGTGGCGTGGAGTGAGGTCCGGCAGATGATGGCTTGAGTGGAATTTTAGGGTTTGCCGAGAGGAGGGAGAGAGAGTGAGAGGAGCAAGCCTGCCTGCATTTGGATGTGTTTTAAAACAGAGTTTCAACAAGCGAACCCGTAGCGAAACAAGTGAGTTAATCTGACAAAAATTCCATTTTCCAACTTTACCCTTCCAACGTCCGTTTCCCGCGGCTTTCACAACTAAAGAGGTAGTGTCTCCATACGAGACTCATCATCGGGCTGATATGCAAAAATGAAATGCCTACAGTCGCCCCCACTTTGATGGGACTTGTGCAGTGTGTGACAATGACAATCCTATCAAAGTACGTGCAATGCATTTTTACTTACCTGGCTCGCCAGCTGTCACCTGGTCTGCCTGCTATGCTGAGTTGATAATGCTAAACCACGTACCTAGGGCGTCGCGGTTGCGTCTCCGTACCTTGAGTGTCGCAGTGATGATGTTGGTTGTCTGGATGCTAACCCCGTACCTAGGGTGTCGCAGTGACGTCTCTGTACCTAGAGAGCCACAAATGTCTGAATAATCCACATGCCGTGCCTGGCGTGCTAACCCCATACCTATGGCGTCGCTGTGGTCTGAATGATAACCCCGTACCTAGGGTGTCGCAGTGACGTCTCCATACCTAGAGAGCCACAAATGTCTGAATAGTCCACATGCCGTACCTGGCGTGAAACCCCGTACCTAGGGCGTCGCTGTGGTCTGAATGCTAACCCCGTACCTAGGGGTGTGTCGCAGTGATGATGTTGGTTGTCTGGATGCTAACCCCGTACCTAGGGTGTCGCAGTGACATCTCCGTACCTAGAGAGCCACAAAAGTCTGAATAGTCCACATGCCGTACCTGGCATGCTAACCTCGTACCTAGGGCGTCGCTGTGGTCTGAATGCTAACCTCGTACTAGGGTGTCGCAGTGAGTCTGATGAGTGATAAATATATCACTATTTCCCACTCATTTAACTTAATATTTTGTATAGTTTCTTGAGTTTTGTGAATATTTTGATGTGTTTTGTGTTATTTTGTAGATAAATAAAGTTTCATGACATTCTGGAGGTGATTTGGAGCAAAACTGTGAAATTTGGTGAAATTTGGCAAAAAGGGTATTTTGGATTTTGGACGTCCCGACACAAAAGGGTATTTTGGTAATTGTCCCGACACCGAAATAAAATTTCAAGACATTCTGGAGGTGATTTGGAGCAAAACTGTGTGAAATTTGGCAAAAGAGGTATTTTGGTAATTTTGGACGTCCCGACGCAAAGGGTATTTTGGTAATTTTGGGCGTCTGCCACGTGTCAAAGATTCAACGAGCCGTCTTTTTTAGCACACCACGCCACGTGTCGAAATTTCAGCGATTCAAAAAAATAATAAAATAATAAAAATCAGAAAAATAATAAAATAATAAAAATCAGAAAAATAATAATAAAAAATTATTTGCCTATATAAATAGATTTCGAATTTTTAGTTTCAAATGTACCTCTTCCTCTGAAATCCTTATAAAAAAAGAGAGTTCTGCTTATTTTCTTCTTTTATTCAGTTTTATTTACGCTTTGTAGTAGTAATTCTATCCATCCATGAGGGGGTAACCTCTTCATGCTGAGGTAATAAGGTAATTCTTTTACTATTGCTTTTTAGATTAATCTCCCTTAAAATATGATATATAAACTATTTAAAATCAGATTAATAAAGGATACCGCCATTCCGGACGGTTGGTTATTTAATTTAATCTGGTTAACCTGACTTAATGAGGATACCGCCACACTGGACGGTTGGTTTAAGTTTATATTCTGTTCCGCCTTATGGCTGGTATATTTGAATTTGACTTAATCAGGATACCGCCATTCTGGACGGTTGGGTGGTTTAAAATATCACAAGTTAATATATTATTTTTATGGGAGATATCTAAATAGTATATAGTAGAAGTTATTTCCTTTTACCTTAGCATTTCATTTATTTATTTTAATTACTTTCTGCAATTTCATTTTCTGTCTTTTAAGTTTTTATCAGTTTTAATTATGTATAGTAACTAAATTAAAATCTAGGGTTGTGATAAAATCTAATATAACCGGTTTTAAAAGGGTTAGATTATAGTTTGGGTAATTTAAAAGAGTTATTTATTGAGTCATAATCTTAATGCCTTTTTATTAATTGGCCATTAATAAAATTGATTTAGATAAACTTAAAATGAACTAGACATAGGGATTTTAAGTTTAAGACCTTAGTCTCAACAACCCACGATCTTCTTTAAGGATAGATAAACCTTTAATAGATTTCCTTACAGGATAGGAATATACCTGTTGGGCGGGGGTAGTCATAATTGGAACTCAATCTTAATGAATCTAGGTAATTTAATTGACATAGACATATGGTTCAATTGGATTATACTAGGTATTTGTAAATGATCATTCGGAAGAGGCTTTTACATAATTTAGTGTTCCAGATTAATAATTCAATAATTTACCCAACTATGATTTAACTACTTCATCTTTTAATTGATATTAGAAAGATTCACAACCCTAGATCTTTAAGTCTTTTTATTTTCCTTAGTATTTTCTTTTGTCTTTTTGTCTTTTTATTTATTTAGTAAATCTACAAATCAAATCATTTCAAGCAATCAATTCCTTCTCCCTATAATTAGATATTTGTAAATAAATAGTATCAACAATTAATAACAACAGTAGGAATTAAGTCCTCGTGGGATCGATATTTTTATACTACTTGAACGATACGTGCGCTTGCGTTATACGTGTGTGTTTACGCCGGTCAAGTTTTTGGCGCCGTTGCCGGGGACTATTTTTCTTGAGTTATTAATTTTGAAGCTATCTAATTTACTTGTATCTAATTTTCTTTATTATTATCTGTAATTTTTATTTCTTTCTTTTGTTTTAGGTGGTGATTAAAAAAATGGAACATTTTGAAAAATTTCAAGCTTTACTAGAAGAAGATACACCCCAAATCCAGGAGCAACAGTCTAGTTTTCTGAGGCCTGTTGTCCAGCCCAACAATTATCACTGGAATTCAGAATCAAGCAATACTACATTTGCTCAACAGAATGAAATGGGGAGATGTGTAATTTGTGATGGCAACCACCCGAGCGATCAATGTATTTACCTTTCAGAGTGGCAGAATTTTTGGAATCAACCAAGGTACGAAGAATCATCACATTTTCTATCTTATCCACCATCTTCCTTCGATTCTTATCAAGAACCAGAACCATCTGAGGAAGATCAATTGATTCACATGTTCAAAGAACAAGCAGTTCGATTTGATGCACAAATTCAGAGTAACGCAGGATCCATACAGAGAATGACAGATCAGATCAGACAATTAATAGAAAACCAGAGCTATATACCTCAAGAATCATTTTCAGATGAAGCCTCAGAGTACCAAACATTTCACGATGAAACTTTAGCAAAAGAGGAGGCTGAGGAGAATCAAGAACCAGAGGTATCAGTTCAGGAACCCGAACCGGCAAAGTCTCGATTTGATTTCTATTTTTCAGATTCTGACAAGGATGAAACTGAGCTGTTTGTGCCAACTGCATCAAAAATTGAGGATGAAATTCTGTATTCTCAAAATGAAGATCTTGGAGATTCCATTGCACAAATGTTTGATAAAGATCTACTGAGCCAATCATTTCAACCAGATCAGAGGATGAAGACCTAAAAACTAACATTTCTCCTCAGGTTGAAAATTTTGAAACATGTATTTCACAGATGACAGATGAAGAGCTGAATGCAGAAATTTTCAAACTCATCTGTGAAGAAAAGGTGGAGCAAGAAACAGAGCAAATGGAGGAGCAAATGTCTGACTTTATTAAAGATCCAGAGCATTCAGGAAAAAATCGCTGTTTTGGGGGGAGTAAAACCAAAGATATCAACCAGAAGCTTGACAGAGTGGAACTTCCATTCCAAGTCAAGCACCATACGAGACCTCCTGATTTTCTTCTTTTTTCTTTTCAGGAATCACTGGAGCAGCACAAGGAGCAAAAAGGTGGCACGAGCACTGAATGAAACAAAATTCTTTTTACCACCTTACCGTTGGAAGAGACCCTTCAAAAGCAACGCACATGGGAATGTCTTTAATCGGACATCCAAAACGACGCTGAAACCGCCTTGAAAAATGGATTTCAGTCACGTCTGGCTGAAGACGAAAATTTAGCGCTAGCTGGGAGGCAACCCATTTAACCAGGTGGTATTATCTTCTTAATTCTCCTTTTATCTTGATTTTTAGTTTTTGTGTTTTAGTCCAAATTTTTCGAAAATAAAAAAAAATTAAAAATTTAAAAAACAAAGGGCATATTTAAAGCTAGGTGATGGTTTGGTGTCTTCCTTCACTCACTACCTTTTATAAGGAAAAGCTGTGGAGGCACCTAGATAATCATTCACTTGTAGCGTGTTGTGACAGACTAGTTTGGAGGACTCGTTGTTTATTCCTGACAACAAGCGATAAGAGCCTAAGGGGCTTGGGTATTTAAGTGAGCCTCGCTCCACCTTCCCTCTGGGGAATCTACAACGGGAAGTCCATTCGACAGTTAGTCACACACCATAAACTGAGCCTTTGATTAAACTTTAAAAAAAAACATGTAAATTATAGTTTATGACTAGTAGAAATATGTGGTTGTTATGTTGACTAAAAAGATGAAATTGGTAAGAAATAGCTGTGTAAGGAATTCTCACTCCTGAGACGTATTTCAAACCTAATTCGAAACAAGTTAATTTTTGTTTATTCACTTTTGAATTATTAAATCTGTAAATTCTCCATAAAACTGACTAAAATGAATCTTCATATACTTAGTTAGCAGTATTATCAACATACATGATAACATACAGACATAAGCTAAAATTGAAAAGTTTGTAATATCCAGTACTCTAGTTCATTTGGAGAAACATCTAAAAAAATAGTGATGGAATAAAAAAAAAAAAAAAAAAACTTCTGAGATCCGAGTTATTAAGTCTGTAAGGGTGTTTTAACACCTAGTGCCCTAAAACCAACTGGTTTGGGAGTCATTGGCCCAAAGCTCGTTACATGGATCAAAAATGATGAAAAATTTATATATATGTATATATATATCTGAAGTCTGAGTAATTAAGTCCTTAGGGGTGTCTTAACACCTGATGCCCTAAAGCCAACTGGTTTGGGAGTCACCGACCTAAAGCTCGCTACATAGATGGAAGATATTGTATATAAAAAAAATAGAGAAAAGAAAAAAAATCAAAGAAAAAATCAGAAAAATCAGAAAATTTATTCCATTACTACAAAAGATGTGAATTCTGATAAAACTTTAGGACAAAAATATTACTCTCTTATCAACTGCACTTATGACCGTTGTGGGCAAAATGAGTTGTTTAATATTTTGTTGGCTGTGTATATGAAGAATGGTAAAAATAATCGGAGAATTTTTTATTCAGTAATTTAGAATGAAACAAAACAACTAGTAACTTGGATTAGAAATTTCACCTGATTAGTCACTAACATCTTATTCTCTTTTCGCTTGTCTTTTTGCTTTTGTGTGCATTAGTTTCACTACCTTTTTACTTTTATAAAATGTTGTGGGTATCATTGCTGTAAACCTTCACGAGACTACAACTCGTCCACTAGGGACACCTAGGGGTTTAAAGGCTTGTTGCATATGCTAAATGCAATCGTGATCCCTACGAAAGTGGCTTAGTTAAATTTTATTATGTTATTTTATTTTGTATTTTGCTCGAGGACTAGCAAAATGTTAGGTTTGGGGGGGGTGTGATGAGTGATAAATGTATCACTATTCCCACTCATTTAACTTAATATTTTGTATAGTTTCTTGAGTTTTGTGAATATTTTGATGTGTTTTGTGTTATTTTGTAGATAAATAAAGTTTCATGACATTCTGGAGGTGATTTGAGCAAAACTGTGAAATTTGGTGAAATTTGGCAAAAAGGGTATTTTGGTAATTTTGGACGTCCCGACACAAAAGGGTATTTTGGTAATTGTCCCGACACCGAAATAAAATTTCAAGACATTCTGGAGGTGATTTGGAGCAAAACTGTGAAATTTGGCAAAAGGGGTATTTTGGTAATTTTGGACGTCCCGACGCAAAGGGTATTTTGGTAATTTTGGGCGTCTGCCACGTGTCAAAGATTCAACGAGCCGTCTTTTTTAGCACACCACGCCACGTGTCGAAATTTCAGCGATTCAAAAAAATAATAATAAAATAATAAAAATCAGAAAAATAATAAAATAATAAAAATCAGAAAAATAATAATAAAAAATTAGATTTTTTTGCCTATAAATAGATTTCGAAATTTTAGTTTCAAATGTACCTCTTCCTCTGAAATCCTTATAAATAAAGAGAGTTCTTCTTATTTCTTCTTTTATTCAGTTTTATTTACGCTTTGTAGTAGTAATTCTATCCATCCATGAGGGGGTAACCTCTTCATGCTGAGGTAATAAGGTAATTCTTTTACTATTGCTTTTAGATTAATCTCCCTTAAAATATGATATATAAACTATTTAAAATCAGATTAATAAAGGATACCGCCATTCCGGACGGTTGGTTATTTAATTTAATCTGGTTAACCTGACTTAATGAGGATACCGCCACACTGGACGGTTGGTTTAAGTTATATTTCTGTTCCGCCTTATGGCTGGTATATTTGAATTTGACTTAATCAGGATACCGCCATTCTGGACGGTTGGTTTAAAATATCACAAGTTAATATATTATTATTTTATGGGAGATATCTAAATAGTATATAGTATAGAAGTTATTTCCTTTTACCTTAGCATTTCATTTATTTATTTTAATTACTTTCTGCAATTTCATTTTCTGTCTTTTAAGTTTATATCAGTTTTTTTAATTATGTGTAGTAACTAAATTAAATATCTAGGGTTGTGATAAAATCTAATATAACCGGTTTAAAAAGGGTTAGATTATAGTTTGGGTAATTTAAAAGAGTTATTTATTGAGTCATAATCTTAATGCCTTTTTATTAATTGGCCATTAATAAAATTGATTTAGATAAACTTAAAATGAACTAGACATAGGGATTTTAAGTTTAAGACCTTAGTCTCAACAACCCACGATCTTCTTTAAGGATAGATAAACCTTTAATAGATTTCCTTACAGGATAGGAATATACCTGTTGGGGGGGGGTAGTCATAATTGGAACTCAATTAATGAATCTAGGTAATTTAATTGACATAGACATATGGTTCAATTGGATTATACTAGGTATTTGTAAATGATCATTCGGAAGAGGCTTTTACATAATTTAGTGTTCCAGATTAATAATTCAATAATTTACCCAACTATGATTTAACTACTTCATCTTTTAATTGATATTAGAAAGATTCACAACCCTAGATCTTTAAGTCTTTTTATTTTCCTTAGTATTTTCTTTTGTCTTTTTGTCTTTTTATTTATTTAGTAAATCTACAAATCAAATCATTTCAAGCAATCAATTCCTTCTCCCTATAATTAGATATTTGTAAATAAATAGTATCAACAATTAATAACAACAGTAGGAATTAAGTCCTCGTGGGATCGATATTTATACTACTTGAACGATACGTGCGCTTGCGTTATACGTGTGTGTTTACGCCGGTCAACGTCTCTGTACCTAGAGAGCCACAAATGTCTGAATAGTCCACATGCCGTACCTGGCGTGCTAACCCCGTACCTAGGGCGTCGCTGTGGTCTGAATGCTAACCACGTACCTAGGGTGTCGCAGTGACGTCTCCGTACCTAGAGAGCCATAAAATGTCTGAATGCTAACCCCGTACCTAGGGTGTCGCAGTGACGCCTCCGTACCTAGAGTGCCACAAATGTCTGAATGCTAACCCCGTACCTAGGGTGTCGCGGTGACGTCTCCGTACCTAGAGAGCCACAAATGTCTGAGTGCTAACCCCGTACCTAGGGTGTCGCGGTGATGTCTCCGTACCTAGAGAGCCACAAATATCTGAGTGCTAACCCCGTACCTAGGGTGTCGCAGTTTGTGATATCTCCATACCCGGAGTGCCGTACCTGGCAAAACTGATATCTCCATACCCGGAGTGCCGTACCTGGCTGATTTGATACTGATGTCTCCATACCCGGAGTGTCGTACCTGGCTGATCTGATACTGATGTCTCCATACCCGGAGTGCCATACCCAAAAAAAAAAAAACTGATGCTGATAATGATGTGGGCCTCGCCCCCAGAGTGCCATACCCGGTGTGTCATTCTCGGCGTGTCCATTCTCGGACTATATCTCCATTCTCGGAGTGCCATTCCCGGCGTGCCATTCTTGGCGTGCTCATTCTTGAGCTGTCCATTCCCGGACTATATCTCCATTCTCGGAGTGCCATTCCCGGCCTGCCATTCTCGACGTGCTCATCCTTGAGCTGTGCTCTATTCTCGGAGTGCCATTCTCGGCTTGTTCATTCTCGAACTGTGCTCCATTCTCGGTTTGTTCATTCTCGAACTGTGCTACTTTCTCGGAGTGCCATTCTCGGCTTGTTTATTCTCTAACTGTGATCCATTCTCGGAGTGCCATTCTCGGCTTTGTTCATTCTCGAACTCTGATCCATTCTCGGATTACCATTCCCGGCTTGTTCATTCTCGAACTCTGATCCATTCTCGGATTACCATTCCTGGCTTGTTCATTCTCAAACTCTGATCCATTCTTGGAGTGCCATTCCCGGCGTGCCATTCTCGGCGTGTCCATTCCTGGACTAAACTGATCTGATGTAATGTGGGCCTCGCCCCCAGAGTGCTATATCTGGCAGAACTGATCTGATGTAATGTGGGCCTCGCCCCCAGAATGCCAAACCTGGCAATGCTGATATTGATAAAGATGTGGGCCTCGCCCCCCAGAGTGCCATACCCGGCAAGACTGATACTGATGCTGATGTGGGCCTCGGCCTTGGGATTCATTCCAAATTCTGACGACATGGGCCTCAGCCCTGGGATTCATTCCAAATTCTGAAGACGTGGGCCTCGGCCTTGGGATTCATTCCAAATTCTGAAGACGTGGGCCTCGGCCCGGGGATTCATTCCAAATTCTGACGACGTGGGCCTCGGCCCTGGGATTCATTCCCTGGATTCATTCCAAATTCTGATAAGGTGGTCCTCAGCCCTGGGATTCATTCCCTGAATCCATTCCAAATTCTGACGATGTGGGCCTCAGCCTTGTGATTCATTCCAAAATCTGACGATGTGGGCCTCAGCCCTGGGATTCATTCCAAAATCTGACGATGTGGGCCTCAGCCCTGGGATTCATTCCCTGGATTCATTCCAACATTCTGATGATGTCGGCCTCAGCCTTGAGTTGATACTGATGTGGGCTTCGCCCCAAAACTGAAACTGATGTGGGCCTTGCCCCAAAACTGACACTGACGTGGGCCTCGCCCCAAACTGATGTGGGCCTCGCCCCAAACGGATATTGATGTGGGCCTCAACCCCGGGACTCATCCCCAAACAAATACTGATATGGGCCTTGCCCTCATGCTGACTCTAATGTGGGCCTCGCCCCATGCTGATACTGATATGGGCCTCGCCTCAAACGGATACTGATGTGGGCCTCGCCTCCATGCTGATACTGATATGGGCCTCAGCCCTGGGACTCATCCCCAAAACTACTACTCGTATGTTGCTGATTCTGGTTGGCTTGTCTTTGCCGCTTTCTCTTTTTCTTCTTTGAAACCTGTTAAAAACAAAACAAACACAAAAAAGAATGCAAAATATGTTACGTGTATGCATGCATGCATGAATGATTTTCCTATCCCGCTGGGTTAGGTTTTCCTCCAGTTCTCCAGATGATTGCTCGGCCTTCTCTCTAGTCTCATTACCCAATATCTTGTTATGTCCCTGATTCACGATGTAGTAGACTGTCGCCCCCAGTCTTGGTTTAGCTTTCTACTCTCCGCTGTTTGCACTTGGTCAAGATGAACCACATGGTGGGGCCTTCTATATCATCATACTATGCTACGAAATAGTCTCAATAGTTATACATATCATTGTCCTCAAAGAATGCCTAGTAATGAAACCAAAGAACTTTCAAAACACCCAATGCAACTCAAATCCAAGTCTTTGAATAAATGATCTAAGCCAGACTCAAAGTGTGTGTGTGCAAAGGTTCTTTCACAGCTTGATCCTCAAGTAAGCCAACTCGATGATTTCGTTTCAAAAATCGGGATCGGTGGGTCAAACCAACCTAGATGTCTCAATTATATTCCGCAATTGCTTTTCCATGCTCAATGTAGTATGGTTTTCTTTCTCTTTTGTCTCTTTCTTTTTTTCTTTTCATTTTGAACTTCTTTTTTTTTTCTTTCTTTTTCTCTCTTTTTTTTTTTTCAACACACATACCCTTTAAGGTAGCATTTCTCCTCATGGTGGTCATAATACTCGCCCATGGGTAGCTTCACGCTTATCGGTTATAGGTGGTTCAATTCTTTTCTTTAGAGACTTTTCATTCATTTTCAACCATACCACACATCATACCATAAGCAAATCAAGATAGACATCTAAGCAAATGGTCATTCACCGACCTATGATTTCTTCAACTAGTCACTTTGCTAACTACTCAGGTTTTCACTGCTAATAACCTATAGTGAAATGCTTACGAGTCTAACATAGATCAATCACTCAAAGTATCAGATAAAAGCACATCAAGAGTTTATCGTTTCTAAGGTTTCACCTTAAAGCAATCAATTTCATCATTGGACTTATGTCTAACTATCAAAGACTAAAAACAAACAACAAACTTTTTTTTCTTCTTTTTCCTTTTTCTTTTTTTTTTCTTTTTTTTTTTGTGTCTTTTTTGTCTTTTTCTTTTTTTTTTCTTTTTTTTTTTTTTTTTTTTTTTTTTTTTCCTTTTTTTCTTCTTTTTTTTTTCTTCTTTTTTTTTTGGGCCCACCATGATCTTTCTATCCTTGCAGTAAAGTTCTCTGTTTCTCAATTTCCTTTTTTCCGATGTCAATGTTTGCTAAACTCTTCTTTGACAAGTCTTTTTTTTCTCTAACCCAACAGATATCTATGATGGCTTTTAAGACACGAGGGTTAACATGATGCATGTATGCATGAGATGCATGTGATGTATGAGACATAATATGCATGGGGTTATCAAAAGCATAAAGGGTGGCTCCTATAGGTCATACAACTATGGTTCACATGTGGGTTTACAGGAGTGTGGACAAAGGCTCTCGTTTGACGAAGGATTACCCACAACTAGGACTCCTCACTCAAGGGTTCAAGCGACCAAGTGAGTGCACCTTTTTTATACCTTACGGTACGTGCCAACACGTTATGGTGTGTGACTAACTGTCGAATGGATTTCCCATTGTAGATTCCCCAGAGGGAGGGTGGAGCGAGGCTCTCTTAAGTACCCAAGCCCCTTAGGCTCTTATCGCTTGGTGTCAGGAATAAACAACGAGTCTTCCAAACTAATTTGTCACAACGAGCTACAAGTAATGATTATCTCGGTGTCTTCACAGCTTTTCCTTATAAAAAGGTAGTGAGTGAAGGAAGACATCGAACCGTTACCTAGCCTTAAAAATGCCTTTGATTACACCCCTTTCAACTCACTATCAAAACGATTAACTAAAGCACAAATCATAAACATCACAAGACATGATTTCGGGGCCGATTCAAAATATCCCCAGTGGAGTCGCCAGACTGTAGACAACAGAAATCGGGCGACGCTGTTTCTAGGCTCGCGGCCTAATTGGGAAGTATGAAATAACATGGAGTCGCCACCCGGTGTGAACCGGGACAAAGATTTAAGGCCGCACTCACCCCTCGCAAGGGAAGACCTCAAACTGTTGGGTTCGGAATGGTCCCTTACTTATGTCACTTGTGATGATATGATTTGTGCAATTAATCAACCGAGTCTACTCAATAATCATGCTCAAGGGTACTTTAGATCTAACATGCTTTCATCCAAATAACTCCACGCAATATAACACAACAAGCATATTGAACCATTAAGCAAATAACTAATTAAACATAAACATACAATAAACGAAACATCATGCATAAAGAAACGACATGCCTGAATAACATAATCATGCTTTAAAATAATAAATAAACAACCTATAAACTATAACATGCTCAAATACAATTTTGGATGAGACGAGATATGTGTATCTTAAGTAGTACGTGGTATTGTATCCCGAGTACAAACCGCACTACCGTCCATTCGGATTCGGCTACAGAATTTACGTCCGGGTTTCCATCCTATATACCACAAAAGGGAACACATACCCCGCTCATCCAACAATCACATCATGCCTCAAACGACTCTCATGCAATAATATTTTTAAAGTAAACAAAATAAACGAAAGATAATAAGTAAAAAGGTGCCCTCAAGTCTAACCTCTTTTGTCGTCTCACGAAAGCGCGTTACACGGCCGTCGGAATGGTGGATGATCCGCAACTCTTTCGATTCACTAACTCAACGTCTTTCCTCGCGGTTTCACTGCTCGGGTTGTTGTTTTCACTCCGTTTCTCTACTGTTTTAAGGGTATTTTCTGGTTACTGTTTTAGGTCTATTAGGCTACTGTTTTGGGGACTGTTTTTGGAGATTTGGGGACTGTTTTGAGGGTTATTTGGACTGGTTTGGGTTGCAGTTTTGGATGGGTTCCGGGGCAGTTTTTGTTATTGTTTTGGGCAGTTTTTAGGGTGCAATACTGGACAGTTTTGGTGGTTTAGGGGCTGTATTTATGGGGATTCTCTCGGCAGTTTCGGGCAGTTTTTGTCACTGTTTTAGGGTGTGTTTTCTGGACAGTTTAGGGAGCTGATGCGTAAGTTGATCGTGTTGAAGGCTGGGCAGTGAAGGCAGGGTTTTCGTGAAGCTTGATAGTGGAAGCTATGTGGCTTGCGTTTGAAGCGGTAAAGTGTGTTAGTGGGGTAGAACATGATTGGCGTGAAGAAGCAACGTGTGGATTTATGAATTTGTGAGGCTGAAGGTTCGTGAACAGGTTGGCAAGTGAAGTGGGCTAATTGTGGGGCATGTGTCGTGTAAGGGGCTAGTTGAAGTGTGGAGATAGTTGGGCGCTAGGTGAGTGGGTTAAGTAGAGGGACGTGTGGCGAGAGAGTTATTGGTATGAGTGGGTTACGATTGTGCGCTATGTGCTGAAGAGAGGCGTCGTGTGAGGAGCAAGCCCCTGATGGTGAGCTTCACGTGAAGGATTTATGGGCAAGGGCTAGGCGAGAGTTGGGAGCAATTAGCGTGAAGGTTAGGTGGCAGTGTGGAGCAAGCTGCGTGAATTGGCAATTAGGCAGTGAGTGGCGTGGAGTGAGGTCGGGCAGATGATGGCTTGAGTGGAATTTTAGGGTTTGCCGAGAGGAGGGAGAAAGAGTGAGAGGAGCCAGCCAGCCAGCGTTTGGATGTGTTTTAAAACAGAGTTTCAACAAGCGAACCCGAAGCGAAACAAGTGAGTTAAATCTGAAAAAAATTCCATTTTCCAACTTTACCCTTCCAACGTCCGTTTCCCGCGGCTTTCACAACTAAAGAGGTAGTGTCTACATACGAGACTCATCATCGGGCTGATATGCAAAAATGCAATGCCTACAGGTACCCCACACAGTAGAAATGGGTCTAACCCATGTATATCAAGCATGAGTGTAATTTTAAATAATTTTAAAAAAATACTATATTCCATTGCGAGTATATAGGAAAAAACCAGGGTTGAATCAAGTCCGAAAACTCCAGAGGGAAGCAAAACAAATTCACGGGCGTAGCAAGTACCACACGCGCACTGTACGCGCTACAATGCGCGACACTGTAGTGCTTAGCTTATTCTTCTTCTTTTTTAAAATTTATTTAAAAGCTTTTCCTTCAGCTCACTTTCCAGTGAGATGAAGGAATTATGGTCTAATACCCTAATTTCTATTTCTTTAGGTCTTCCATAAACACTTCAAAAATACCTAAAATTATTTTTTAATATCAAAATAAATATCAATACATGTTATAGAATAAAAATATAAATTTATTCCAAATACGCACTTGCGTAAATTTTGAATCCAGTAAACAAACCAAATTAGAATCCCAATAAGAAATGTCTCATGAACAATTCTAGGTCACTCAAAGGTGATCAAGTGATTCTAGAATAGTAGCCATAGCTCTAAGCTTTAATATAGAGTTTCAAACTATAATTTTATGTTTATGTCTAACATAAATATTTTGACCCAATTACAAGCATATTGTGTTTATACATCCAAACATCCTAACACAATTAATTAGCCCAATTTCAACATTATGTATCTAATGCATAATTCAACACTATATGTCTCACTAATGAAAAATATAACTTTTAGAGAAGATCAAATTTACCTAGCAAGGTTGATTGAAAGATCCAATCTACTTCTCTTTGTTTAAATATTTGGAGAACTTCCAAAGATTAGCAAGCTTGACTCCAAGATCCAATATTGATTCCAATGTTAGCAATCTTCACCCCAAGATCCAATCTTGATTTCTCCTAGATGAAATGTTGTAGAGACCTCACAAGCTTCTCTAAATACTTCTTTAACTTAGGCTAATTTCTCTAAGAATTTTCTTGTACTTAGATTTCTCAAGCTTTTGATTTTCTTAATTAAAACCTTCCTAAAGCTTGCTATTTATAGAAAAACTTAGGCAATTTTTAATTAATAAAAGTTGTAATCAACTTTTATGTGGGCTTAATCTAATTTTTCCAAATATATATAATTAGGTGTGACTAATCTCCATTGTCTTCCACTTTGATTTAATCTAATTAAATCAAGCCAAGGATGAAATAGATTAGTTAAATGTTTGCCACTTTGATTTAATCCAATTAAATCAAGCCAAAATCACATATTATTGCATACTTACAATTACTATAATATCCTCAAATGGAAGAGATAATTATGATTTTATAATTAAGCCCTTATGTAATATTGAATTAATCCAATTAGGTCAAAGTAAATAATCAATGTTATCCGATAATACTTGATTATCTTAGTTAATAATTATAATATCAAATATTATCTTTTATCAAAATTAATTGGCTACACAAGTGCTCAACGACTATATCTAAGTTCAGACACGTTCGTCATATAAGCCTAAATAATATGTACGCAATTCGACCACCTCCGAATTCACGAAAAACACGAACAACCATTCTAAACTATACAAGTCGAGGTCATCACATATGTCTAACAATCCCTCCGTTGTAGGCTATCCGAGTTGTGTTTATGAACCATAGAATGCACTGTCAAGTTTCTGAGGCGTACATTTTATGTTGACATGTCCAAGATTCTTCATAACTGATGCGATCCACCCTAGGTGATCGACTTTGGCCAAAGCTTTAAGAATCGTGACTTTACTCACCTGGATACCTAAACCCTTTTGTTGGAAATTTCTAAGCATCCCAAAATCATTTAACAAGCATGAAACAAGTGCGAATACAACGAGGGAGTTGCGGAATACTCACATCGAGTGGTTGAGACGATGCGGTGAAGACAAAAAAAAATTTCTGCCCTCTAGGATGTCACGGCAGTGAGCTGCTGGGTGTCCTCCATTTGCGGCTTCAATCCATCTCCATCAAGCTCCAAGCCTTGCGAACGGTATTCCAAGCCCACGGGTGGGTTTCCCTATCACCTTCACAAGACTCCGATGTGTGCTAGCACTTGTGATTTTACCATAAAATCATCACAAGCTTCTCCATAACTCACGGTTTTTGGCAAACCAGTGAAGAAGAACAAGAACAGCCCAAAGGGCGTGAGAGAGAGAGAGATGGAGAAGAAAGAGAGAGAGTGTTATTTGTGTAATTGATTTTCAAAAAACATATACACAATTTTGGCTTTCAAAAGTCAAACAATTAAAGCCATAAATGCCAACCTCTACATCAATCAATCAATCAATCAATTAATCAATTGTCACATCACTCAAAATGACATGATTTGACGCTTGATGTGACTAGCGATTTGACGCTTGATTTGACTTGCGTGCCGCACTTGAATTCGAAATGCGAATGGGCTCGCAAACAATCTCGGGCTCGGGTTCGCTAATTCCAAATTAACAAATTTTCCGTTGCGACGTAATTAAATGATTATACCTAGCAAAATCACTATTCACGTCGCTAACGAATTAATTCTAAATTAACTCGTTCGCCCGAATTAAAATCTAATTTTAATTTCGCGTCGTAATCCAATTTCTTATAATATATCGAATATATTATTTATCGATTAATTCCAAATTAATCGTTATCTCTCTTTTAAATGATATTTTATCCTAGATAAAATATCTCCGTAATTAATCCCATATTAATTTTCTCTCTCATCTAATTAATCCCAGATTAATTAAAGTGCGAGTCATACATCATCGGTGAATCTTCGGGAAGCGACCCATGAGATCCCCGGATATGTTGGTAGTAAATTCGGTCGTCGGACTATCCGAACACGTTAGTACCTAGTACTACGTTTATACCGATTTACAAGACAAGGTTGGCTTCTAGCAAAGCGCCATGCCTACCCAATTCTCCAGAAATATCCTTACAGGAATATAAGATCTATATCAGGCGTAGTATATGTAGTATTGCGTATTTCGATCCAGTATCGGATGTCACGTGCTAGGCCTGGGGCTGGAATTGTGTATGCCCCGTACGAAGCACATGTCGGATCTCTAGTAACTAGTCTCTATAATCGGATATACATGACCTAGTCATAATATCCCGATAGATGCAGTATTTAAGAGAACCAGTCCCGTATCCTACGTGACCATCATCTCCATATGACTGGAGTGATACTTTCGTCTTGACATCACACCCAACACACTACGATTCTCAATATACCCAGAAGAGGCGTCACAGAACCTGTTAAAGCCCTGGACGACCAAAACCAAAGTATATTGATTGTCGCGAGTATTAGCGGTGCAAGTCTCAGGTTAAGACCAAATACACCTACCCTGATTTCGGACTTTCATAGACACATAGTCATACTACCAATGGAATTCCGAGGGGGTCTATCCAGAGCGAAGCTGTCTCCCGTACCATCGGTAAAACACAACCTCCTATTACACTTGCATGAGTATCCTATACCCAAATATATGAGAATTATGCCGTTATGCCCTCACAACGTGCACAAGTGTAATACTAGTCTTTTACACATTTATCGATGTCCAATCTCGATAATACTCTGACTAGAGATATTTAATGATTTATCTTTCGTGGACTGATATTGTCTCATATCATTCTCAATCTAGGAACAAATCATAGGGACCTCCTATCATTTATATATCTTGGTGATCTAATCACAAATGATAAGAGAGCAATCTCCTTTGTCACATAGTTAATTTGTACAACAACACCATGATCTGTACAAATAGTGACTCTATGGGTCATAATTGTCCAACAATCTCCCACTTGGCCTATAGCCAGTCACTCGAGTGTCTGACACCCGAACTATGTATGGTTGGCTCAAACTGCTGAGAAATACTTTCGTCAGCGGATTTGCATGATTATCATCTGATGCGATTTATTCGATCATCACATCGCCACGATGTATGATCCGAACGAATCAGATAAATATCGAAGTATGTATCTGGATCATTGATGAGACCATTAATTCTTTAGCCTGTGCTGTAGCCTAGCTCAGCTGCTAACATAACTATATCTAATCTAATTAGATTTATTATCGACCCAAATGGCTTCTATTGCTGCCTCAGCTGCAGCAATAATCCGCATTAGTTGTTTATACGGTAACAGTATCTTGCTTGGAAGATTTCCAGCTCACTGTTCCGTTATTCAAACTGTATAGTACCGTTTGCGACTTATAGTCCTCTTATCGGTTAGGGAACTTGTAGTAGTGATCCCAATCACTTCAAGTTCTCCATCTCCATAGAATAAGACAGCATCCTTAGTTCTCTAAGATACTAATTTATGTTCTTAATATCAATCCAGTGACTATCACTTGGATTGGCCTGATTGTGAATCCATATGCTCAAAGCGTATGAGACACCAGGTCGCGTATATTTTACAATGTACGATTTCTCGGAGAGTTTTTATGAAAGCCAAGCTTTCACCGATTGTATTATGGGAATATCATTTCCAAGAAATGACATATTATCATTATTTATAGGACAACTATTGTCAGTGCGCTCCCACTAACCTCCTTATATACACAAGAATCATTTTCATTTTGAATTAAATCATATACCATTATGATTACATCAAAACGATAATTCCAAGAACCTATGCTTGCTTTAATCCAAACATGGATCGAATAACCTGCAAACCTTGTTTGCTAGTTTTGGGTACGACAAAACCGATAGGATGTTATAAACATCCTCCAAAAGGTTTCCTTTTCAGGAAAGCGATTTTGCCATTCAGCTGACATATTTCAGAAATGAAACATGCAGCATTAGCAAGCATTATCCAAATGGATTTACCATGGCAACAGGTAAAAGGTTGAATCATAATCAACACAATGTTGATAACGATACCTTTCCGCTAAAAGCCTAGCTTTATACGTTGGTATGTTGCCATCCATGTACGTCTTCCTTGAAGACTTATAAAGTACCAATAGACATAATGTCTTGCGGTACATTGATGAGTGGTAAATCTATCACTATTTTCCACTCATTTAACCTAATATTTTGTATAGTTTCTTGAGTTTTGTGAATATTTTGATGTGTTTTGTGTTATTTTGTAGATAAATAAAGTTTCAGGACATTCTGGAGGTGATTTGGGCCAAAACAGTGAAAATTAGACGAAAAGGGCATTTTAGTAAATTTCCAGCGTCGTGACGCCAAGACCTTCAGCGTCGCGACGCCTAACGTGCACCAGAGCTGCTAACGTGCGTCGGGTCAACAGGTCAGAATTTGAGAAGTTTGACTTTGCTAACATGCGACGTGCCACGTGTCATCATCACAGCCGATTTGCTAACGTGCGTCGTGACACGTGTCATCATCCTACGTTACCGACAATTACTATTTCCACGTGTGCCATGTGTCATCCTACGTGTCGCCACGTCATTCGGTCAAAGAGTCAACTCTTCCACGCGTTTTGCCACGTCATCATCCACGTCAGCAGGTCAACCGAGTCAACATGCCACGTCATCATCAGCCAATCACGCCGTGACACGTGTCGCAATATTATGGTGCCGACAATTGATCTCAGCCGCCTTGCCATGTCAGCGCCACGTCATCGCCACGTCAGCATACTAATTGAGCTCTTAGCCGCCTCTCCACGTGTCGCCTTATCCTCTTATCCGAATCGCCACGTGTCAAGCCGAGAGCATGCCACGACTCACTGTTCCAGCGTCGCGACGCCAGAAGCTTATCCGCGCCTATAAATTCAGCTCGAGATTTCAAATTTTGCAGCACCACTCTCTCTCTTCTATTCTATCTAAAGAGAGAGTTTCTCTATCTAGATTCTTTTAGTTTTTAGTTTTTTAGTTTTTTAATTTTTAGTTTTGTAAATAATTTTAATTACGTTTTGTAATAATAGTAATTTAATTTTTACTTTTTACTTTTTACAGTTTTTACTATTTACCATTAGAAGGTAACTTCCCCAGCTAGGGTGAAAGGTAATTCTTTTACTATTACTATTTAGATTAATCTCCCTTAAAAATAATATATTCACTATTTAAAATATTGACTTAAAAATGATACCGCTATATTGGTCGGTTGGTAAATTAATTTTAATCTGGTTTAAACCTGACTAATCAATGATACCGCCAGATTGGTCGGTTGGTAATTTAATTTTGGTTCCGCCTTTATGGCTGGTTGGACTTAATTTGACTTAATCAGGATACCGCCAGACTGGTCGGTTGGTAATATTATCACAAGTTTATATATTATTTTATGGGAGATATCTAAATTAGTAGTAGTAAAAGTAATTCCTTTTACCTTAGCATTTTATTTTATTTTATTTTACTTTTCAGCTTTTACTTTATGTCTTTTACTTTTCAGTATTTTGACTTTATGTCTTTTACTTTTAAGTTCTTACTAGCCCTAGTTATGTGTTAGTTATCTGAGATTGTGATGAATTCTAATATCACCGGTTTATAAGGGGTTATTTTATAATTTTGGTAATTTAAAGGTTTACTTATTAAGTCTTAACCTTAATGCTTCTTGTTGTCTGATCACCAATAAGATTGATGTGGTAAATCTAAAATGAACTAGACATAGGGATTTTAGGTTTCAGCCTTAGACTTAATAGCCCACGATCTTCCTTGAGGATAGATAACCCTTTAATAGATTTCCTTACAGGATAGACATATACCTGTCGGACGGGGGTAGCCATAATTGGAACTTAAACTTAATGAATCCAGATAATTTGGTTGACATAGACATATGGTTCAATTGGGTTAAACTGGGTATTTGCGTCTGACCATCGGAAGAGGCTTTCGCATATCATCGTGTTCCAGGTTAACAAATTAATTTATTACACATAAATAAGAGAATCAATTCATCTTTATAATAATATTGTGTGGAGTCACGACCCTAGACCCTTGAGTCTTTTATTTTATTTTTCCTTAGTATTTTCTTTTGAGTATGTTTTTATTTTATTTTTGCAAAACCACATTCAACCAACCAAAAGCAATCAATTCCCTTCTCCCTATAATTAGATATCTGTAAATAAATAGTATCAATAATTAATAACAACAGTAGGAATTAAGTCCTCGTGGGATCAATATTTTTATACTACTTGAACAATATGTGCGCTTGCGTTATACGTGTGTGTTTACGCCGGTCATACTTCAACTAGTATCCAAACATAGTTGATATACATGGAATCCATTTCAGATGTTCTGGAACTTTGCCATAACAGGGAGTCGATACCTTGTATCACTTCCTCATACGTAGTCAGTTGGTATACTTCAATAAGATTGACATCTTTATGAGGTGAGATCAGAAACCCATACCCCAGGTTATTTTCTGAATCTCTCCGACATACGCGGTTCTTGTGTATTCGAAGATTACTGGTATAGTTTCATCCTTGATGAACTATTTGTGTTCCATTAAGGATTCGGTGCTTGGAATAGTATTACTCTGATTTTCATCAAGCTTTACTATCCTCCCACTTACCACTGCATATCGGTATTCCTCTTAGGAAAACCACATGGTGAGCAACAATTAAATTGTTCTCATGTGAGTTGTATAAGTACTATACTTGGTATCCCTAGGATAACCTACAATTGGCACTTATCCAATTTTGGTTTTAGTTTGGTATCATCCAAACATATGCCTAGCATTCCCAAATTTTCAGGAATGAGAAACCCATTTTCTTTCCCGTTCATATCTAATATGAAATCTGTTTAACAGATTTTTATGGAACCTTATTCTAAATAAGTTTTGCACTGTTTATGCTTATCCGTTGAAGGAAATGGTAGCTCAGAGCGACTCATGATTAACCTTATCATGTCCAACAAAATTCGGTTACTTAGTTCGGACACACCGTCAGATTGACGTGTTCCGGGAAGAGTCCTCATTGAAATAATACTATACTCTTTCAAGTATATTAGAAACTTATTGCTTAAGTATTTTCCATTACGGTCTTACCGTGACGGTTTAATACTTTAGCCGATCTATTCGTCTATTTCATGTCGAAAACTTTAAAAGTTTCCGATTTATGTTTCAAAAGAAACACATAACCATAACGCGATGCCACATCTGTAAAGGTCACGAAATATTCATATCCACCTCTAGCCTAGCTAGATATGGGCCCACTTGCTTCACTAAGAACTAGGGCTAACAGATCGGTGACATTTTCACTTTTATCAAGTAAATAGTGTTTTAGGCACATTGCCCAATAAACTAGATTCGTTGACTTTATTTGAATTAAATCAAATTTGTCCTAGTACCCACTCTTCGAAAGTGTGGATATACGATTATTGTTTAATTGTGTCCCAGACAACAATGCCACTTATTAGTTTCTTCTGATCAAATCAGTTTGAGCTATTTGTTTGTCATGTTATATATTTGAGATTTATTTATATTCAAAATATAAATTCTGTTATTCACATCTAATGTGTTTATCTCAATATCATCTTTATATAATAAAACACTTTAGTGTTCTAGAATATAAAGGTTCACCCGCAGCGGGTTAAACACTGATATAGAGATAATATTTCTAGTCAAACTAGTTATATTATAACAGTTTCCAAATTTAGGTACAAACCCGAGGGTAGTTCCTAAAATAGGTATCTACGGTTGAAACAATGATTTTCATCTCGTTTCCGTTTCGCAGATTAATCTCGATTGAAGTCAGTATCCTGCTCATAGCAGATTCTGACATCAGTACATATTTATATATCACATTAAATATTTAAAATCTAATTTAATACTAGTAGTGAACATATTTATGACAAACATATTTGAAGTCAGAGCCTTGCCCGTTCTTCAATTCCTTCATGTCTGCTTTGTTCAAACGGCAGTTACGCTTCCGCGATCCCGTTTGCCACAATTTAGGCAGACATTTTGGGATATGTCCTTTATCTTCCTAGAAGATTATAATGATTTTGTCTTTGCCCTTTTCCACATTCCAGAAGCCTTTGGCCTAGCCTCGGGTTTCTAGAATATCGAAGTAAGGTGTGACTAGCGCTACTTGTCTTATTGCAAACTTTTGGCTTTGTCTCCTTGAGAATAGCCATTAACTCTCCAAGAGTTATTATTGCAATTTAATACTTCTAAAATATAAGTATAGATTTATGAAGATCCTTCAATTTCAATATCATACTTTAAAGATCTAACCCTTAGTTCTGATAAAGAAATTAAGGAGTCTACTGCGACAAGCTTAATGGATTAAGCACTAAAGTTAACATCACATGAATCTTCCAAAGATTATGCTCTACTATTTGCTTAATTTCGGGCTTAGGGCTAATATGTTATTTTATCAAATAAAGTAACTTATTAGTTTTTCCAGGACCATCCTGAAACTTTATTCCCAATTTGAAAAATTAAACCATTTAAATACATTTTCCCTAGGATTATGTTTTAAATGTCAATCTTTCAATTTTATCTTGATTTTAATAGTCCAACTATTTAATCAACGATTTTGGTACTATTTATTATAATGATTATTATAGTCCAACTATTTAATCAACTATAATTTATTTGTTTGAATACAGTCCAACTGTTAATTAAAACAACGATTTAAATATTAGTCCAACTAACATTTAATTTATTTGACGAATGATATTTATTTGAGCGCGTATGGAAAGTAATTAAACGAATATTGCAAATTCAATTCTTGCCTCCCACTATTTTTCGGCGAGCCTCTAACCCTCTGTCGAGTACTCAGGAAACCGTGTTTCCTAGCGGGCTAGGATCCCGTTAAATATCACACAATCTTGACTTTGGCCAACGAATTGTATGATAATTAACTAGGTAGATCTCTAAGATCAATTGGATCCAATCCAATTCCTAGATCCAGTAGGGGGACATCCAAGTCTGAAACATATATCTTATATATGCCAATATATCCAATATATTACCTAACCTTTTTCCTCTGAATCAACTAAGCCTTGGCTTTGGCACAACAAACTTAGTGATCCCAGTTAAGCGTGACCCATTGACCATGGAAAGCTTCGTAATCAATGTCGATGGACAAGAAGTGGTCTTGAATTTGGCCAACAAACCACAACTTGGACAAGACATCAATATGGAACAAAGCTCTCATGATTCAAACACATCCTCGACGGACAAAGGCCTTGACTTTAGCCAACAAGTCAATGCCAGTCTTGGATCTTGAGTAAGAATCACTCAATGGAAGGAAAAATGCTTAATATTTTGCGATGGTTTTTCGAGTGCAAATTGGCAACCAATTTATTATCTTTGTTAAGGTCTCATCATCATACACCCTTAAACATGCATTCTAAACACATAATAAAGTGCGTATAAATAAATAATAATGATATGCGGATGGATACTTAACACATTGATCCTAGATCAAATCTCTCCATTTCCTCTCTCCCGCTAGCACATGTATTACTTCTACCCGTTACACTACACTTCTAAAGAAACCTTATTTACATTGAGGGGAATAGGTGAGAAGAGAATACAAAGAGTAAGGAGGTAATAATGCTGGACACGCAGGTCCAATTAATAAATTCCAAATTTATTACAACAATTTCTAAAATTGCCCCACCCCTCTAATATCCATCTGATATACATTATTCATGCATCGCAACCATGTATTCACACAAGCATGTTATCAATCAATCTAATCAAATTAATTAATCTGATAATTAGTGACCATCAAATGTTCAAACAACGATTTGATTTTGCTCGAGTCAAACTCGTTTTACGAATAAGTACTCAAAGTACGAATTCTCGAATTAAATTAAACTACATAATTAAATCCAATTCAATTTGTATTTAATACTAATTCGCTATTTTAATTCCAAATTAAATATTACACTTTATTAACGAACCTTTACGACTTAAATTCCAAATTTAATCGTTACGGGTCTCAAAGCCCGATTAACGTCCAACGTTAATTTAATTAAAGTCCAATGGGCTTTTAATTAATTTCTTTAAGGCGTGGGCTTCGGCAACCAAAGCCCAATCAAGGAATTACCCCATAAGCTTAGAAATCAATTTAGGCCCATTAGGCCCAATTAAACTTTAAAGGTCTATTAGTCGCATTTGGGCTTTATGGAAGCGGTTTTGGGCCCAATTGGATCCAACCAATTTAGCCTAAACCCAACTTTGTACAACCAAGCCCAATAAGCCCATTTACAACATTTCAAGCCCAATTTCCAAAATTAGCCCAATATAATTAAATTACAAAAATCCAATTTCACAATTTAATTACATAAAGTGTATAGCATAACTAATTACCCAAATCAATATTTCCAAAACACCAAATTAGTCTAATTAAACATGCTTATTAACATTAAATCATGTCTGATGAGTGGTATTTATATCACTAATTCTCACTCATTTAACCTAATATTTTGTATAGTTTCTTGGGTTTTGTGAATATTTTGATGTGTTTTGTGTTATTTTGTAGATAAATAAAGTTTCAGGACATTCTGGAGGTGATTTGGACCAAAACAGTGAAAATTGGACGAAAAATGACATTTTGGTAAATTCCCGCGTCGCGACGTCTAACATGCGCCGAACAGTGCTAACGTGTGCCGGGTCCACAAATCAGAATCTGAGAAAAGTTTGACTTTGCTAAAATGCGCTGTGCCACGTGTCACCATCACAGCCGATCTGCTAACATGCACCGTGCCACGTGTCAGCATCATACGGTGCCGACAGTAATCATCACCACGTGTTCCACGTGTCACTCCAGGTCATCTCCATGTCATCAGCCACGTCAGCAAGTCAACAAGTCAACACCGCCACGTCACATCCACGTCATTATCAGCCAATCAGGAAGTGCCACGTGTCGCAATTCTACGGTGCCGACAGTCTCTTTCCCAGGTGTCACCTCGTCACCGCCACATCAGCATCAATCATTGAGTATCTAATCCTTATCTGACACGTGGCGGATAAGAATCTCAGCGACCAATCAGAAGCCGCCACGTGTCACAATAATTGAAGCCCAACCACTCTGCCACGTGTCACCTTATCAGCTTATCCAGAATCTTCAAACCAGTGAACCAGAGCGTGCCACGTCGACAAAATCTGGCGTAGCGACGCCATAGGCCTTGGCGTCGCGACGCTGGAAGCCTACCGAGGCCTATAAATTGAGCTCGAGATTTCAGAATTGAAGGCTCCACTCTCTCTCTTATATTCTATCTAGAGAGAGCTTCTCTCTCTAGATTCTTTAGTTTTTAATTTTTTTTTTTATTTTTTTTTAGTTTTTGTAAATAATTTTAATTACGTTTTGTTATAATAGTAATTTAATTTTTACTTTTTACTTATTACAGTTTTTACTATTTACCATGAGGAGGTAACTTCCCCAGCTAGGGTGAAAGGTAATTCTTTTACTATTGCTATTTAGATTAATCTCCCTTAAAAATAATATATTCACTATTTAAAATATTGACTTAAAAAGGATACCGCCAGATTGGTCGGTTGGTAATTCATTTTAATGTGGTTTAAACCTGACTAATAAAGGATACTGCCAGATTGGTCGGTTGGTAATTTAATTTTGGTTCCGCCTTTATGGCTGGTTGGACTTATTTTACTTAATCAGGTTACCGCCTTTATGGTTGGTTGGAAAAAGAATCACAAGTTTATATATTATTTTATGGGAGATATCTAAATAGTAGTAGTAGTAAAAGTAATTCCTTTTACCTTAGCATTTTATTTTATTTTATTACTTTTCAGCTTTTACTTTATGTCTTTTACTTTTCAGTATTTTTACTTTATGTCTTTTACTTTTAAGTTTTTACTAGGCCTAGTTATGTGTTAGTTATCTGGGGTTGTGATGAATTCTAATATCACCGTTTATAAGGGGTTATTTTATAGTTTGGGTAATTTAAAGGTTTACTTATTAAGTCTTAAGCTTAATGCTTCTTGTTGTCTGATCACCAATAAGATTGATGTGGTAAATCTAAAATGAACTAGACATAGGGATTTTATGTTTCAGCCTTAAACTTAATAGCCCACGATCTTCCTTGAGGGTAGATAACCCTTTAATAGATTTCCTTACAGGATAGGAATATACCTGTCGGGCGGGGGTAGCCATAATTGGAACTTAAACTTAATTAATCCAGATAATTTGGTTGACATAGACATATGGTTCAATTAGGTTAAATTGGGTATTTGCGTCTGACCATCGACAGAGGCTTTTGCATAATTTAGTGTTCCAGGTTAGTAAACTGATTTATTACACAAACATAAAATAATCACTTCATCTTTTAAAAATATTAGAATGATTCACAACCCTAGATCTTTGTGTCTTTTATTATTTTCCTTAGTATTTTCTTTTGTCTTTTTATTTATTTATTTATTTTGTAAAACCACTTTCAACCAATCAAACAATCATTCTCTTCTCCATTCAATTAGATATCTGTAAATAAATAGATTCAATAATTAATAACAACAGTAGGAATTAAGTCCTCGTGGGATCGATATTTTTATACTACTTGAACGATACGTGCGCTTGCGTTATACGCGTGTGTTTACGCCGGTCAAGTTTTTGGCGCCGTTGCCGGGGACTTATATTTCTTGAGTTGTTAATTTTGAAGCTATCTAATTTGCTTGTATCTAATTTTCTTTTATCTGTAATTTTTATCTTTTTCTTTTGTTTTCAGGTGATTGAAAAATGGAACACTACTGGGAGATTGAAAGATCAAGAGCTTTACAAGAAGATACACCCCACATCTGGGAACAACAGTCTGGTTTTCTGAGGCCTATTGTCCAGCCCAACAACTATCACTGGATGCCAGAACCAAGCAATACCACATTTTCTCAACAGAACGCAATGGGAGATGTGACATATGTAATGGTAACCACCCTATAGATTATTGTGAATACAACTACCATCCGGGTGGCAGGGCTATCAAAATCCTTCATGGTACGAAAAACCATCACATTTTCCATCTTATCCACCACCCACTTACAATGATCTTCATCAACAATCAGAACAATCAGAAAAAGATCAGATGATTGACATGCTCAAAGATGTGTTCAAGAAACGAGAAGAAAAGATGGTTGCAATGCTTGAAACATTCCAGAATCAACTCGAAAGTATTCAGAGACAATCAGAATCCATTCAGAGGATAACAGATCAAATGAGACAATTCACAGAAAACTAGAACTACATACCTCAAGAACCAGTTTCATATGACACTGATGAAGCCTTCGAGTACCAATCATTTCACAATGACACTTCAACAAAAGAGGAGGCTGAGCAGTGTCAACACCAGAGGTATCAGTTCAGGAGCCCGAACCGACAAAGTCTCAATTTGACTTTTATTATTCAGATTCTGACGAGGATGAAGCTGATCTATTTGTACCAACTGCACCAACAACGGAGGATCAAACTTTCAATCTTCAAAATGAAGATCTTGGAGCATGCTTTACCTTGATGTTTAAAGAAGATCTATCTGAACCATCCATTCCAGTCATATCAGAGGATGAAAACCTAATGTCAGAAACATCTTTGCATCCTCAGGTTGACAATTTTGAAGCATGTATTTCACAGATGACAGATGAAGAGCTGAATATAAAAATTTTACAATACATCTGTGAAGAAAAGGTCGAGCAAGAAGCAGAGCAAATGGAGGAGCAAATGTCTGACCTTAATAAAGATCCAGAGCATTCAGGAGAAACATCGCTGTTTTGGGGAGTACAAATCAAAGATATCGCCCATAAGTTTGACAAAATGGAACTTCCATTCCAAGTCAAGCACCATATAAGACCTCCTGATTTTCTTTCTGTCTTTGCAGGAATCACTGGAACAACAAGTAGCAAAAAGGTGGCACGAGCACTGAATAAGACAAAACTCTTTTTGCCACTTTACCGTTGGAAGAGACCCTTCAAAAGCAACGCTCACGGGATTGTCTTTAATCAGACATCCAAAACGACATTGAAACCTCCTTAACATATGAATTTTAGTCATGTCTGGCTGAAGATGAAAAATTTAGCGCTAGCAGGGAGGCAACCCATGCAATTTTGTAATATTTGTTTTCATATTTGTGTGAACTTTTTAATTTTGTGTGTTATTTTTGTAGGGAAAGGCACAAACGGATCATTTTAAGACAGAAGGAATTGTGTTTGGCAATAAAAAATGAGAAATAATTCATTAGTGGTGGCTGAGTAAGGAATGAATTCTTGAGACGCATCCTGATGAATTTATACCAAACGAGTGGCGTATTGCGTACACAATTCCGTTGTCTTAATTATTGCTTTGATTTGCTTTTCTTTTGTACTTTTCTTTATTTTCGCCGACAAGATCTAATCTTTTTGATTTTTCACGATTTATTTTAACGTTCTTCTAATAATTATCATTTGGCAGATACTAGTGCAATTATTACTCACCCATTTTCAGGTCTATAAATTCAGCTCGTCATTTCTCTCTTCGACACATCCAGATATATATCCAAATAAAAGAGAGAAAATGGAAGCACCTTCACAGCAGTGAATCAAGCAAATTTGTGTCTTCTGTGGATCCAATTCTGGTAATAAACCAGAATTCATTGAGGCTGCAAAGGAATTGGGGCGAGTCATAGCGGAGCGAAATATGCACCTAGTATATGGCGGTGGCAATCTTGGATTAATGGGAAGCATTTCAAAAGCCATTCAGGATGGTGGCGGTCATGTTTTGGGAATCATCCCAAAACCTTTGGCGGACGAACACTTAATCGGACAAACAAATGGAGATGAACGCATCGTATCTAGAATGCCCGAACAAATTCACGAAATGATCAATACTGCAGATGCGTTTTGCGTTACCAGGAGGGCTTGGGACGTTTGAGGAATGTTATAGTAGCATCATGGGCACACTTAAATATTCATCGGAAGCCCATTGGGTTACTTAACATTGAGCATTTCTTCGATTTTCTGTTTGTATTTCTTGCGGAAGCCAAAAGACATGAGTTCGTCACAAAATCAGTACATGATATCTTCCTGACTGCGACAAAGGCCGAAGAATTAATTGACCAAATCATAGCCTTTGAACCAAAACTCGACCCCATTCTCTCCAAGTTGGACTGGACAGACAACGATCGTGGTAAGAAGCGTAAACTGGACATAGATCTTAATCGGTAGTTCAGCTAACCAGGTACGATCTTCTAAACTCTTCTATTACTGTTTATGACATTGGGGACAATGTCTCATTTAGGTTTGGGGGAGGGAATTAGTTGATCAGTACCTTGTTTTTAGTTGTGTGTTATTATTTTTTTTTTAGTCCAAAATTTTTCGAAAAATACAAAAAAAAAATTGAAAAATTTTCAAAAATTACAAAAATATTTTGCGTTTTTGTGTTTTTATTTTGACGAAAATAGTGAAATTGGTTAGAAACATTTTTCAAACCATTTTCGAAACAAGTTAATTTTTGTTTATTTCCTTTTAAATTATTTAATTTGTAGATTCTCCATAAAATGGACTAAAATGGATCTTCATATGCTTAGTTGGTAAGTATTATCAACATGCATAGTAACATACGGACATGAGGCATATTTGAAAAGTTTGTAATATTCCGTGCTCTAGTTTAATTGGAGGAAACATCTCTAAATAGCAATGGAGTAAAAAAAAAATTCTGATTAACAAAAATAAAGTATTTAAGATCCGGGTTATTAAGTCTGTAAGGGTGTTTTAAAACCTAGTGCCCTAAAACAAACTGGTTTGGGAGTCACTGGCCCAAAGCTCGCTACATGGATCAAAGATGCTACAAAAAATATATTTATATCTGAAGTCTGGGTAATTAAGTCCGTTGGGGTGTATTAACACCTGGTGCCCTAAAGCCAACTGGTTTGGGAGCCACCGACCCAAGCTCGCTACATAGACGGAAGGTATTGTATATAAATAAAAAGTCAAAATTCAAAAATCAAAGAAAAAAAATCCGAAAAATCAGAAAAATTATTCCATTGCTACAAAAAGGTGTGAAATCTGATAGAACTTTAGGACAAAAAATATTACTCTCTTATCAACTACACTTGCGACTGTTGTGGGCAAAAATGAATTGATTAATATTTTGTTAGCTGTGTATATGGAGAATGGTAAAAATAATCGGAGAATTTACTTATTCGGTAATTTAGAATGAAACAAAACAACTAGTAACTTGGAGTAGAAGTTTCACCTGATTAGTCACTAACTTCTTTATTCTCTTTTCGCTTGTCTTTTTTCTTTTGTGTGCATTAGTTTTACTACCTTTTTACTTTTGTAAAATGTTTGTGGGTATCATTGCTGTAAACCCTCACGAGACTACAACTCGTCCACTAGGGACACCTAGGGGTTTAAAGGCTTGTTGCATAAGCTAAATGCAACCGTGATCCCTACGAAAGTGGCTTAGTTAATTTATTTATGTTATTTTACTCTATGTTTTGCTCGAGGACTAGCAAAATGTTAGGTTTGGGGGTGTGATGAGTGGTATTTATATCATTATTTCTCACTCATTTAACCTAATATTTTGTATAATTTCTTGGGTTTTGTGAATATTTTGATGTGTTTTGTGTTATTTTGTAGATAAATAAAGTTTCAGGACATTCTAGAGGTGATTTGGGCCAAAATAGTGAAAATTGGACGAAAAATGACATTTTGGTAAATTCCCACGTCGCGACGCCAAGACCTTCAGCGTCGCGACGTCTAACATGCGCCGGGTCCACAAATCAGAATCTGAGAAAAGTTTGACTTTGCTAAAATGCACTGTGCCACGTGTCACCATCACAGCCGATCTGCTAACATGCGCCGTGCCACATGTCAGCATCCTACGGTGCCGATAGTCATCATCGCCATGTGTGCCACGTGTCACTCAAGGTCATCTCCATGTCATCAGCCACCTCAGCAAGTCAACAAGTCAACACCGCCACGTCACCGCCACGTCATCATCAGCCAATCAGGAAGTGCCACGTGTCGCAATTCTACGGTGCCGACAGTCTATTTCCCAGGTGTCGCCACGTCACTGCCACGTCAGCATCAATCATTGAGTATCTAATCCTTATCTGACATGTGGCGGATAAGAATCTCAGCGACCAATCAGAAGCCGCCACGTGTCACAATAATTGAAGCCCAACCACTCTGCCACGTGTCACCTTATCAGCTTATCCAGAATCTTCAAATCGGCGAACCAGAGCGTGCCACGTCGACAAAATTTGGTGTAGCGACGCCATAGGCCTTGGCGTCGCGACGCTGGAAGCCTACCGAGGCCTATAAATTGAGCTCGAGATTTCAGAATTGAAGGCATCACTCTCTCTCTTATATTCTATCTAGAGAGAGAGTCTCTCTCTCTAGATTCTTTAGTTTTTAGTTTTTTTTTAATTTTATTTTTAGTTTTTGTAAATAATTTTAATTACGTTTTGTTATAATAGTAATTTAATTTTTACTTTTTACTTTTTACAGTTTTTACTATTTACCATGATGAGGCAACTTCCCCAACTAGGGTGAAAGGTAATTCATTTACTATTGCTATTTAGATTAATCTCCCTTAAAAATAATATATTCACTATTTAAAATATTGACTTAAAAAGGATACCGCCAGATTGGTCGGTTGGTAATTCATTTTAATCTGGTTTAAACCTGACTAATAAAGGATACCGCCAGATTGGTCGGTTGGTAATTTAATTTTGGTTCCGCCTTTATGGCTGGTTGGACTTAATTTGACTTAATCAGGTTACCGCCTTTATGACTGGTTGGAAAAAGAATCACAAGTTTATATATTATTTTATGGGAGATATCTAAATTAGTAGTAGTAAAAGTAATTCCTTTTACCTTAGCATTTTATTTTATTTTATTTTATTTTACTTTTAGCTTTTTCTTTATGTCTTTTACTTTTCAGTATTTTTACTTTATGTCTTTTACTTTTAAGTTTTTACTAACCCTAGTTATGTGTTAGTTATCTGGGGTTGTGATGAATTCTAATATCACCGGTTTATAAGGGGTTATTTTATAGTTTGGGTAATTTAAAGGTTTACTTATTAAGTCTTAAGCTTAATGCTTCTTGTTGTATGATCACCAATAAGATTGATGTGGTAAATCTAAAATAAACTAGACATAGGGATTTTAGGTTTCATCCTTAAACTTAATAGCCCATGATCTTCCTTGAGGATAGATAACCCTTTAATAGATTTCCTTACATGATAGGAATATACCTGTCGGGCGAGGGTAGCCATAATTGGAACTTAAAATTAATTAATCCAGATAATTTGGTTGACATAGACATATGGTTCAATTGGGTTAAACTGGGTATTTGCCTCTGACCATCGACAGAGGCTTTTGCATAATTTAGTGTTCCAGGTTAGTAAACTGATTTATTACACAAACATAAAATAATCACTTCATCTTTTAAAATATATTAGAATGATTCACAACCCTAGATCTTTGTGTCTTTTATTATTTTCCTTAGTATTTTCTTTTGTCTTTTTATTTAATTATTTATTTTGTAAAACCACTTTCAACCAATCAAACAATTATTCTCTTCTCCATTCAATTAGATATCTGTAAATAAATAGATTCAATAATTAATAACAACAGTAGGAATTAAGTCCTCGTGGGATCGATATTTTTATAATACTTGAACGATACGTGCGCTTGCGTTATACGCTTGTGTTTACGCCGGTCAATGTCCAACACAATTTAACAAAAATCAAACCCAAACCATGCTATACAAGTCTCGGCTAAGTGAGGATTTTTATGTCCAATTTTAAATTCAATCCAATTGAATCCAATTAAACATTAAATCAATATTTCCAATTGATTCCAACTCATCCAATGAATCAAAAAATCAAAATCCAAGACATTAGGGCATCTTATTGATTCGGCCAAGCCATCCAATTTTGGGGGAAAATGTTCCAAACACAATTTCTTGAAATTGATCCTATCAATCTTCAATTCAACAACATTTAAGCATACTAAATCATCCAATTTCATTAAATCATGCTCAAATTCATTTTACCCAATTTTAAGCCCTAAAATATTTTCATGCTCAACCTTCCTCTGATACCATTGTTGGAATTTTCTAAGCATCCCAAGATCATTTAACAAGCATAAAACAAGTGCGAATACAACGAGGGAGTTGCGGAATACTCATATCGAGCGGTTGAGTTGATGCGGTGAAGATAAAAAAAAACTTTTTCTGCCCTCTAGGATGTCACGGCAGTGAGCTGCTGGGTGTCCTCCATTTGTGACTTCAATCCATCTCCGTCAAGCTCCAAGATTTGTGAACGGTATTCCAAGCCCACGGGTGGGTTTCCCTATCACCTTCGTAAGACTCCGATGTGTGCTAGCACTTATGATTTTGCCACAAAATCATCACAAGCTTCTCCATGACTCACGGTTTTTGGCAAACCAGTGAAGAAGAACAAGAACAGCCCAAAGGGCGTGAGAGAGAGAGAGAGATGGAGAAGAAAGAGAGAGAGTGTTATTTGTGTAATTGATTTTCAAAAAACATATACACAATTTTGGCTTTCAAAAGTCAAACAATTAAAGCCATAAATGTCAACCATTACATCAATCAATCAATCAATCAATTAATCAATTGTCACATCACTCAAAGTAACATGATTTGATGCTTGATGTGACTAGCGATTTGACACTTGATTTGACTTACGTGCCGCACTCGAATTCGAAATGCGAATGGGCTCGCAACCAATCTCGGGCTCGGGTTCGCTAATTCCAAATTAACTAATTTTCCGTTGCGACGCAATTAAATGATTATGCCTAGCGAAATCACTATTCACATCGCTAACGAATTAATTCTAAATTAACTAGTTCGCCCGAATTAAAATCTAATTTTAATTCCGTGTCGAAATCCAATTTCTTATAATATATCGAATATATTATTTATCGATTAATTCCAAATTAATCGTTATCTCTCTTTTAAATGATATTTTATCCTAGATAAAATATCTCTGTAATTAATCCCAAATTAATTTTCTCTCTCATCTAATTAATCCCAGATTAATTAAAGTGCGAGTCATACATCATCGGTGAATCTTCGGGAAGCGACCCATGAGATCCCCGGATATGTTGGTAGTAAATTCGGTCGTCTGACTATCCGAACATGTTAGTACCTAGTACTACGTTTATACCGATTTACAAGACAAGGTTGGCTTCTAGTAAAGCGTCATGTCAACCCAATTCTCCAGAAATATCCTTACAGGAATATAAGATCTATATCAGGCGTAGTATATGTAGTATTGCGTATTTCGATCCAGTATCGGATGTCAAGTGCTAGGCCTGGGGCTGGAATTGTGTATGCCTCGTACGAAGCACATGTCGGATCTCTGGTAACTAGTCTCTATAATCGGATATACATGACCTAGTCATAATATCCCGATAGATGCAGCATTTAAGAGAACTAGTCTCGTATCCTACGTGACCATCATCTACATATGACTGGAGTGATACTTCCGTCTTGACATCACACCCAACACACTATGATTCTCAATATACCCAGAAGAGGCGTACACAAAACCTGTTAAAGCCCTGGACGACCAAAACCAAAGTATATTGATTGTCGTAAGTATTAGCGGTGCAAGTCTCAGGTTAGGACCAAATACACCTACCTTGATTTCGAACTTCCATAGACACATAGTCATACTACCAATGGAATTCCGATGGGGTCTATCCAGAGCGAAGCTGTCTCCCGTACCATCGGTAAAACACAACCTCATATTACACTTGCATGAGTATCATATACCCAAATATATGAGAACTATGTCGTTATGCCCTCACAACACGCACAAGTGTAATACTAGTCTTTTACGCATTTATGGATGTCCAATCTCGATAATACTCTGACTATGGATATTTAATAATTTATCCTTCGTGGACTGATACTGTCTCATATCATTCTCAATCTACGAAGAAATCATAGGGACCTCCTATCATTTATATATCTTGGTGATCTAATCACAAATGATAATAGAGAAATATCCTTTGTCACATAGTTAATTTGTACAACAACACCATGATCTGTACAAATAGTGACGCTATGGGTCATAATTGTCCAACATATTTATGGTACACATACGGGCCGATGGATCCTATCTTGTTTCGCACTTGATTACTGAGTGCATCGCTTCGTACCCAACGAACATTTAGAGGCCAGACCATGAAAGGTTTCTGAAATACATGGCATCAAAGTGTGGGGGATCTCACACAAAATCAAAGTTATCCCATAGTCAACGGATTACATATGCTACCCGACTCGAGGAGATTCTTATTGACGATGGTGTGTATTTCTAACTATTAGGAATCACATCTGAGTCATTCAGTATTCGGTACAACCAATACCCACACATCTATACAAGTTTCCAAAACTCATGGTATATCGGGTTAAACCATTTAAACTCCAATTCCAATATACGACATGTGCTAGTCTTCTAGGTTATAGGAATTCGACCGTATTCCAAAACCGACGACTATGAATATTTACTTTAAGAATAATTTATAATAGTAATATTTATCCTAATGTAGGACCCTCTGGTGTCCAGTATTGCTAGAAGACTATTCTAAGGACGATGTCACACTTAACATATCTATACGTCAATCTAATATGCATAATGTCAATACCATTAATAAGATAAGTAATAAAAATGTAGTTATTTTATTAATAAATAGTAAAATATACAATTCGAATTGGCACTCCAAGCACAAATTCCAAGATTATTAATATTATTACTTAAATAAAGTAATCACCTAATTGATAAGCGGAAAATATATCACTGTTTCCCTCACCTTTTACCTAATATTTTATATGGTTTTCTCTAGTTTTATGAATGTTTTGATGTATTTTGTGTTATTTTGTATATAAATAAGGTTTCAGGACTCACTGGAATCAAATCGGGCCAAAACAGTAAAAAATGGACAAAAAAGGCAAAATCCTCATTTCCGCGTCGCTACACGCACAACCTCTGCGTCACGACGCGCTGACGTCATCATCCTGCTGACACGCGTCATCATGACATCATCCTCAATCACTGTTCTGCAGTGATAATTGATTTAATTATATTATGTTTAATGTTTTGGTTTGTTTATTAAATCTTAAGCTTAATACTTCTTGTTGCCTGATCACTAATAAGATTTATGTGGTAAACTTAAAATGAACCTGGAAAATGGATTTTAGGTTAGAGCCTTAGATTCAATAGCTCACGATCTCACATAGGGCATGGTGACCCTTAGGTAGATTTCCTTCCAGGATAGACATATACCTGTCGGGCGGGGGTAGCCACAATTGGAACTTGAACTTAATGAATTCAGGTAACTTGGTTAACATAGACATATGATTAATTGGGTTATATTGGGTGTTTGCATCTGACCATCTGAAGAGGCTTTTGCATATCTTCGTGTTTTAGGTTAGGAGACTGATTTATTACACATATATAAGAAGAATCAATTCATCATTAGAATAATATTGTGTGGAATCATAACCCTAGATATTTTTATCTTTTGTTTATTTTCCTTAGTTTTTTCTTTTGTGTATTTATTTATTTAGAAAATCTGCATTCAACCAACCAAGCAAGCAACCATTCTCTTCTCATCCTAATTAAATACATGTAAGTAAATAGTATCAATAATTAATAACAATAATAGAAATTAAGTCCTTATGAGATTGATATAGAAATTAAGTACTTATGGGATCGATATAGAAATTAAGTCCTTATGGGATCGATATTTTTATACTACTTGAGCGATACGTACGTTTGCGTAACGTGTGTGTTTACCACCGATCATTAATCACATGAGATTTATGACAACAAAGCCATTAACATAATTGGGTCAAAATAAAAAATTTAATTCAAAACATGCAATGCATATATAATATGACTTATGTAAAATTAAATTAAAATTAAAGAGGCATAAATTCAAATACATGTCAAACATGCAACATGTATTGTGTGGTTAAGACCTACGCTGATACCATTATGTTGGGAAGATGTGGGACTCATAGGATCAGATCGGTGCTCAATCACAAGCATGGATATATTTTTAAATAATTTAATGGAATATTATATTCCATTACGAATATATAGGAAAAAACCAGGGAAAATCGGTTACAAGTGTATAGGAAAAAATCGATGATAAATCGGAGTTCGGAAGTTCAATAACAGAGATAAATAAAATTCAGTATGCATCACGCGCACACGTGCGTGAATTTACATGCGCAATGTAATGCCCAGCACACAATATTTTTTTTTTTTTACTTTCTTGTTAAATTTAAAACATTGTCTTTTTTTATTTCATGAGCTCTCAAGAAACAAAGTTAATGGAAATAGGATTTTTAACCCAATATACTTCCAACCTTGCATAAACACTTCTAAACACCCAAAATTTAATTTTCAACATCAAAACTCAGATCAACACATGTTAAAAAATAAAATAATATTTTTTTCGAAATATCAAATATTTTTTCAAAAACCTAAATTTATTCAAAATACGCACATACGTAAATTTTGAATCTAAAATACAAACCAAACAATAATTCCATAAAGAAGTAACCCTTGAATAATTTTATGTTACTTAAAGGTGGTCAAGTGATTCTAGAATAATAGCCATAGCTCCAAGCTTTCATCTAGAGTTCCAAACTCTAATTTTATGTTCATGTCTAACATGAACATATTTGACCCAATCACAAATATATTGTATTTATGCTTCCAACATATCCATATATAAATTTTTATTAGCCTAATTTCAACTTCAAGCTATATTATTATGGATCAAGTACAAAAATATATCTTATTAGAGAATATCAAACTTACCTAGCAAGCTTGAACTAAAGATCTAATCTTCTCCTCCTTGTTGAAAAATGTAGAGAACCTCCAAAGCTTCTCTAAACACTTCTTTAGGCCAAATTTCCTTATATTTTGCCTTATGTTTGGTTAATTAAAAAAACACTTCCTTAAGCTTGCATTTTATATTCAAGTTTATGTAATTTTTAATTAATAAAAATTATAATCAACTTTTAGGTGGGCTTAATCCAATTTGTCCAAATATGTATAATTAGATGTGATTAATCACCTTTGACTACTACTTTGATTTAATCCAATTAACTCTAGAAAAATTTTAACCAATTGATTAGTTCATTGTCTATCATTTTGATTTAATCCATTTAAATCAAGCCAAATACACATATTATTAGATATTTTATAATTATCAAAATATCCTCCAATGGTAGAAATATTTATGAAATTATAACAAAGTCCTTGTGTGATTTATTTATTTAACTATTAAATAAATTTGGATTACTCCAATTAATCCAATTTGGTCAAAGTAAATAATTAATGTTATCCAATCACATTTAATTCGCAAACAACACGAACAACTATTCTGAACTATACAAGTCAAGGTCATGACATATGTTTAACAATCCTTCCACTGTAGGCTATCCGAGTTGTGCTTAAGAAACATAAATTACCCCACCAAGTTTTCGAGGCACACATCTCCTATTGTCGACATGTCCGCGTTATTTTACAACTAATCATTATGCTATTTCTAATATATATGTGATCAATCATAGGTGATCGACTTTGGCCAAAATCTTAAGAATCATGATTTACTCACATAGATATATTTACCTCTTTTGGTACATATACGGGCTGACGGATCCTATCTTAATATGCACTTGATTAACGAGTGCATCAGTGCACATCCAACGAACATCTAGTGGTCAGACCTTGAAAGGTCTCTAACATACATGGAATCAAAGTGTGGATGATCACATATAAAATCTATTGATGGTGATGTCTGCTTCCAATTATTAAGAATCACATGTGAGTCATTTAGTATTCGCTCCAACAAATACCCACATGTCTATACGAGCTTTTATTGCTCATGTTATATTGGGTTAGACCATTGGAACTCCAATTCCAATATACGACATGTGCTAGTCTTATAGGTTATAGGAATTCAACCGTATTCCAAAACAAACAATTATGAATACTTACTTTAAGAATAGTTTATAATAGTAATATTATCCCAATGTCAGACACCCAGTATCCAGTATTACTACATGATTATTCTAAGGTCGATGTCATTCTTAACATATTTATATATCAAACTAATATGCATAATGACATTACCATTAACAAAATTGAAATGAAAACGTAGTCATTTTATGAATAAATAATAAAAATATAATGTGCAATACATTATTCGGATTGACGTTCCAAACACCAACTCCATTAGGTTCGACTGCTAGATGTTCGTTAGGTGTTGACTGATGCACTCGTTAATTGATGCATATCAAGATATGATCCATCGGCCTGTATGTGTACCATAAGGGGTTTAAATATCCATGTTTATAAGTCACAATTCTTAAGATTTTCGCCAAAGCCGGTCACTTAGGGTTGATCGCATATACATCAGAAATAATATTCTGATTAGTTTTAAAGAATTATGGATATGCCCATATTATGAGATTTGTGCCTTGAAAACTTGACGATAAATCTATGTTTTCTAAGCACAACTCGGATAGCCTACGATAAAAGATTGTTAAACATATGTGATGACCTTGACTTGTATAGTTTAGAAAGATCGTTCGTATTCTTCATAATTCTGAGGTAGTCAAATTGCGTACATATGAGCTAAGCTCATATGACAAACGTGTTTGAACTTAGAGAGTCTCATAATATGAAATGCACTCGTTGAGCACTCGGGTAGCTAATTATATTTGATAATAAATAAAATTTGATATTATAATTATCAATCAAAATAATTAAGTGTTATTGGATAACATTAATCATTTACTATAACAAATTAGATTAATTAGGTTAATCCAAATTTATAATCACATAAGGACTTTGTTGTAATTTCATAAATTTCTCTACAATTGAAGGATATTTTAAAAATTACAAAATATGTAATAATATGTGTATATCACTTGATTAATTTGATTAATCAAGTAGTTAGACAAAATAATAAGATTGCACCTAATATGCATATTTAAACAAATTGGATTAAGCCCACCAAAAAATTATTTAAAACTTTTATTAATTAAAAATTAAAAGCTTAATTATAAAAGACAAGCTTTAGTATTTTTGATTAAGCATGAAGTTAACCTAAGAATTTATGAGAAAAGCTTTGAAAGTTCTCTATATTTTTCAACAAAGAGAATAAGATTAGATCTTTCATCCAAGTTTGCTAGGTAAGATTGATCTTCTATAATAAGCTATGTTTTTCATTAGTAAATTGATATCATTAGTGAAATATATGGTGATGTGTTATGTATTTGATGCATAATAATATAGCTTGAAGTTGAAATTAGGTTAATGAATCGTGTATAGATGCTTTGAAAGCATAGAAACACAATATGATTGTGATTGTGTCAAATTTTGTGCGTCTTGGACAAGAAACACAAAATTACAGTTTTGAACTCTAGATGAATGCTTGGAGCTATGACTTTCATTTTAGAATCACTTGACTACCTTTAAGTGACATAGAATTGTTCATGCGTTATTTCTTTATGGGATTCTTATTTGATTTGTATTTTAGATTCAAAGTTATCCATATATGTATTTTGAATACAATTATATTTTGTAAAATATTTGATATTTTTGATAAACATGATTTTATTTTATAACATGTGTTGATGTTAGTTTTGATGTTAAAATTAGATTTTGGGTGTTTGGAGAAAGTTGAAAACAAGTGGAAATTATTGTCTGGAAAATATTTCTGTAGGCACGCGGCGCGAAATACAAGCGCGTAAGATGTGATGCACAGAGAGTTGATGCTCTCGCACTTGCGAGAACTACATGTTGTGACGCGCAAGATTGCGCGATGTGACATGCAAAGAGCTGATGCTCTCGTACTTGTGTGTCGCAACGCTCGCGTGCTGAAACTTCTTTTTCTCCGTTTCAGAGCTCCCAGACTTCGATTTGTCCTAGATATTTTTTCTATGAACTCGTAATGGAATATAATATTTAATTTAATAATTTAAAAATACATCAATGCTTTTTATCCACAGGTTAGAAATAATTCCGCTGCGACAGACTTCGATCTGACCCTAGGGGATCTGGATCTGCCCCAATATTACTAATTTAGGATTTATTTACCAACACATTGAAATAAATCTAAATTTCTCAACATAATTATATACCTTATTTCTTCTAGAGATCACCTTAGTCAAACTTAATTGATTGATTTTCTAAATGAGCCCACACTCATAGTTGTAGGATATAGAAGGGGAACACATGCATTAATTCATACTCAATGCATTTGGAAGTTTATTAACTTCATACATAATGTGACCGGTGGATAATCATCATTAATGTTGTTAACACTTATTCAACAACCACTATTAATAATGATCACCTTTAATCAACAAAACATTAATGTTGATCAATATTTTCAAATATTTGGTGTTCTATCTCCATTAATGTTGATAACCCTTATTCAACAATTTATTTGTATTTTGATAGCTATTTTAATATCGATTTTTGATGAATTATTGTAAAGTTTGGATTTTTTTTTTGTTTTACTTGGTTTATTTAGGACTTGATCGGTAGGTCTTAATTTCGAGTCAATGTGGTATATTTATTGTAAGAGTCTGGAACAGTCGTAGGTTTTACTTATTCTGTTTAAATCCAAATCTGGTGGTTTGATGGTGGGATTTTTAATGTTTTCCAAAAAAAAAAAAAAAAAAAAAAAGTTTACGTTAAATGAAAGGAGATTAAACATTTTGTGATTAATATCCTTTTGTTGGGTTTCCTGATATCTAATGCAGAGGTAACTTGAAATTTTATGAAAGTCACATAATGTAAACATTGTATGGGCAATGCTGGCTTTCGTTGAAGTTGGCCAAGTACATACATTTTCTTTAATTAATTTCAAATTAAAATGTAATCTATTTTTTTTTACACAAGCACTAATGAAATTTGATAATTTTTAATTTATGTTTGATGAATTAGGCACATAAAGATCCAACCCCGTTGCATCAAGCTGTAAAGATGCTGGTGAATTTACAAATGGAAAATAGTGAATTTTTACATAGAAACAATTTTGACTTTTCTTTCAAAATATCACAACATGACAATAATATCACTATCAAGATTGAAAATTATGTCATATTTATGTAAATAATATTATCTCTCGAAAATTTCTTCAAAATATAGAAAATTCCACATATGTAGCCATCGAATTACCTTGAAATTAGGGGTGGCAATTTGGGTCAGGATTCGTTTATTCGTTCGATTCGATTCGCTTTAAAGCGAATATGGGTTTGAAAAAATGGATTCGTTTAATAAATTAGTCAATTCGATTCGATTCGTTTATTAAACGAATCGAATATGAATTTAAGCTCACTGATTCGTTTATTCGTTTATGATTCATTTTACTATTTTTATTTATTAATTCTTGTTAATTTTCAATTAAAATTCGAGAAATTATAGCGAATTATCATAGAAAACGTAATATTTTCGATATTTGGTGATGTATTTTGATAAATATATTAGTTACATATTTCATATGTATATATTTTATGAAGAATTAATGTAAATCAAGTGTGATAAATTATTTTATTAAATAATATCATTGACTAAACGAATAAACGAATATTCGTATTTGATTAGTTTAATAAACAAATCAAATACGAATCCTGATATTAGGATTCGTTTAATAAACGAATCGAATACGAATCCATCACATTTTAATTTAATTCGTTTAAGATTCGATACAAATTCGATTCGCTGATTCGTTTTGTCACCCCTACTTGACGCCCCTGCAACAGCTATCTTGTATCTGACGTCACGCATCCACTTCTGTCTTAATCTATTTAATGTCTTCTTTTCTCATTAACTCAAATTTGACTGAGATTTTTTCCGACCTTTAAATATTTTAGTTGTACAATTAATATCATTGTTGTTTTTTCCCGAAGAGAAAGTTACATTTTCTTGATCCGGTCACGATTTCGGTACGGAATCGAAATTGAACCCGAATCGAATCATTATGAATTAATTTCATACGGTTTGGTTATATTGGAATTGGACGGTTCAATTATTAAAATTTAAAAAATTTTAAAATTTTAATTTAATTTAATAAAATTTTATTATTATATTTATTTGATAATAATATATATTTACAAATTTCTTTAAAATTTTATTTTCAATTTTTTTAAAAAAAATTTGAATCGAATAAGAATTATCGAATTCAATTTCGGTTCCCGATTCCACATTCTTATGGAACCGAAACCAAACCGAAATTATCCTATTCGATTCAGGTTCCATGAGTAGAATCGAAAATCAACCGGTTCGAAACCCAATAGGACCGGTGGCGGGGCGAGAAACCAATAATTGGAATTTGGAAATGGGACGAGCTTGACTTCACTTTACTGACTTTTAAGTAGACGGACGGACAAGTCTCCTCTGCTTTGCACAATCCACTAATTCTAAACGAGGATTATACCAAAAAGCTGAGAATCCAAATGCCTCCCTTGAAATTCTTCACGTTCTTTCTGTTTCTCTGGAAAATGATATTATCTCTGGAAAATGATATTATCTCTTAAAATATAGAAAATTCCACATATGTAGCTATCGAATTACCTTGACGCTCCTGCAACAGCTATCTTGTATCTGACGTCACGCATCCACTTCTGTCTTAATCTATTTAATGTATTGTTTTCTCATTAACTCAAATTTGACTGAGATTTTTTCCGACCTTTAAATATTTTAATTGTACAATTAATATCATTGTTGTTTTTTCCATCACAAGAGAAGTGACTTTTTCTTGACCGATCACGATTCCGGTTTGGAATCGAAATCAAACATAAATCAAATTGAAATGAATCAATTCCGAATGATTTGGTTAGTATTTTTCGAACTATTGGAATCGAACGATTTCATTATTAAAATTAAAATAATTTGAAATTTGAAATTTAATTTAATAAAATTCAAATAAATAATTTTTTTATTATATTTATTTGATAATAATATTTAATTACAAATTTCTTTTAAATTTAATTTTCATTTCTTTAAAAAAAAAATAATTCTAATCGGAATTGAACCAGAACCGTTCGATTCAATTTCCGTTTCTAATTTCACATTCTTATGGGATCAAAGCGGTCCGAAATTATTTGATTCGATCCATGATAAAAAAAAAATGAAATCGGAAATGGGACGAGCTTGACTTCGCTTGGGTCCGGAGCGGTGGCCAGGTGAGAAACCATTAATTGGAATTTGGAAATGGGACGAGGTTGACTTCGCTTTATGGACTTTTAATTAGCGGACAAGCCTCCTCGGCTTTGCATAATCCACTAATTCTAAACGAGGATTATACTAAAAAGCTGAGAATCCAAATGCCTCCATTGAAATTCTTCACGTTCTTTCTGTTTCTCTATGTTTTAAGCTTCCAATTCAGTTTCACAGATACAGCTGACCCGACTTACGTTTATCATTTTTGCATAAACACTGGAAATTACACCAGAAACAGCACCTATGGTATGAAAAATAATTTTCCTCTCATTTTATTAACAGTACAAAGGCAGATTTATATACACAATTGGTGAGACTTTTTTTTGGTAATGTATGCCAGATTTACCAAGTATTATATGACTGTTACAGAATTGATTTTGGCTTGATTGTAGGCTAAATATGTTATGTCAATCTTGTCCTGTAATCTTGCAAGTTTGTCCTGAGTTCATGCAATCTGCTGTGATACGCCCCCGCAAGATTGTGCTGCCATCGGCAAGTCCAATCTTGGTTCGCAGGAGTTCAGTTCTCTGTCGGGACAGTGGCTTTGTCAATAGGTCAGCCAATTGATCTTGTGTGTGAACATGGCGGACGTCCAGCATTCTATTTTGAACAAGATCACGTACAAAGTGAAGGTCAATTTGTATATGCTTCATGCGTGAATGTTGAACCGGATTAAGGCTGAGATGGGTGGCTCCAAGATTGTCGCAGAGTAACAAGGGAGATTTCGTGGGTGGGAAACCAAGCTCTTGAAGGAGAGACCGAAGCCACATGGTCTCAGAAGCAGCATGTGCAAGAGCTCTATATTCAGCCTTTGTTGTAGAACGAGCTACAGCTCGTTGCTTTTTGGAACTCCATGAAATGGGATTTGGTCCCAAGAAGCTGATATAAGCAGACGTGGAGGTTCGATCATCAATGTTGCCAGCCCAGTCAGCGTCGGAGTAGGTGACTAAAGTGGAGGCGGCAGATTTAGATAGATGGATACCATGAAAGAGAGATTGCTTTAAGTAGCGTAGGAGTCTTTTGGCTGCGGCAAAAGCATGAATTGAGATAGCTTGTTCACTGCAAAGGAGATGTCCGGACGAGTCAATGAGAGGTACTGCCGGCTGCCAATGATTTTACGAAATGCAGTGCTCTCCACATTCGTTGTACCATCAATTAATTTGAGAGATTGTGTTGTGGAAAGAGGTGTAGAGACATGTTTGGCGCCACTCATGTTGGTGGTGGATAGGAGCTCTCGAATATACCTGTGTTGGGAGAGAAAGAGACCTGCCTGAGTTGGGACGACTTCTACACCAAGAAAGTAGTGAAGTGGACCCATATCATTGAGAGAGAAACAATCTCCCAATTTCTTGATGATGGAATCTACAAAGGAGTCGTCGTTACCTGTAATGACAATATCATCAACATAGACCAAGAAATAACATGTGATGGAGTTATGTCTGTAAATAAACAAAGAGGAATCAACCTTAGAATTTTCAAAGCCAAATGCTACTATGGCATTTTTCAGTGTAGTGTACCAAGCCCGATGAGCTTGTTTAAGCCCATATATGGCTTTGTGAAGTCGGCAAACATGATCTGGTTTAGATGAGTCTTTGAACCCTGGGGGTTGCATCATATAAACTGTTTCAGATAGTGCACCATGGAGAAAGGCATTGTTTATGTCCATTTGTCGAAGCTTCCAGCCGTGTATAACTGCAATTGTTAAAATTGTTCTAATTGTGGCTAGTTTGACGACGGGGCTGAATGTATCTTTGTAGTCAATGTCAGGGCGCTGGTTGTAACCTTTTGCATCTAGCCGGGCGTTGAATCGATCAATTGTGCCATCTGATTTTCTTTTGACCCGAAAAACCCATTGGATCAGACAAGACAAGCTTATCCTGAGTGCCATTCTCGCATCCACATCTGCGTCAATTACCCCTCTCATTGCCACAGCCAAAACATCTCATGACGCTTGGAAAAAGCTTCAAAACCTCTACGCCAGCCGCTCTCGCAGTCGTGCGATGCAACTCAAGGAGGATCTCACTTTAATCCAGCGTGGCAATCAATCAATCACAAATTATCTCCATACCGTGAAATCCTTGGCAGATGAAATTGCCATCATTGATCATCCCCTTTCAGATGACGACCTAACTCTCTATGTTCTGAATGGGTTAGGGTCTGATTTCAAGGAAATTTCTGCCTCCATTCGCGCCCGTGAGAAGTCACTGGTCTTCGAAGAGCTGCATGACCTACTGGTTGGTCACGAGACCTATCTTCGTCGAATGCAATCTGCTTTGAGGAGTGCCTTCGACATAGTCGATTAAATCATACCCAATAAGGAGTGCTTCGAATTGAGCGCGCCATTGAGGAAATGTGGAGGGGGTTAGTTTTTCATTGATTTGGGCAGTAATGTTCAAGGAGATAAGTTGCAGATTTGCTGCAGGAGAGGGTTGGGTGGTGAGGGAAATAGTTGGTTGTTGATTAGAGGAGGAAGACATGGTAGAGATTTGGATCGTTGGCTCGTGAAAGGCTGGCTCTTCTGATACCATATGAAAAATAATTTTCCTCTCATTTTATTAATAGTACAGAGGCAGATTTATATACACAATTGATGAGACTTTTTTTTGTTAATGTATGCCAGATTTACCAAGTATTATATGACTGTTACATAATTGATTTTGGCTTGATTGTAGGCTAAATATGCTATGTCAATCTTGTCCTGTAATCTTGCAAGTTTGTCCTGAGTTCATGCAATCTGCTGTGATATATGGATCCAACCTCAACCGTCTCCTGTCTTCTCTTCCCACGAACGCCAGCCGCGGCAATGGAAACTCCAGGGTTTTCTTAAACGCCACTGCTGGCCAAGAACCTAACAGGGTCTACGGACCCTTCCTCTGCCGCGGTGATCAAACTAAGAGCAGCTGCCGAGACTGTGTCACTTTCGCTACGACGGATGTAACTCAACGCTGCCCAGTTCAAAAACAAACCGTAATTTGGTACGATGAGTGCCTTTTACGTTACTCGAGTCGTTCTTTCTTTTCTACTATGGAAACGGAGCCCACAGTCTCTTTGTTAAATACAGGAAATGTTACAGATCCAGACAGGTTTAACGCGCAAGTCGCGTCTTTAATGAACGAAACTGTAACTCGGGCTGTAAGTGATCCCAGATATTTTGCAACAGGAAGCACAAATTTCACTTTTCAAACACTATACAGTCTTACACAGTGTGCACAAGACCTGTCAAATTCTGATTGTAACAGATGTCTTCGAGTAGCTATTGCGAGGTTACCGAGTTGTTGCAGCGGAAGGCCAGGAGGAAGAGTGTTGTTTCCGAGTTGTAATGTCCGGTATGAACTGTGCCCGTTTTACAATGAACCAGCCACACCGCCACCGTCACCTGCTCCGGTTCCTCGTTCTCCTCCACCTCCTGGTTCGGGAAGAGGTAAAGTTGAACCCACTTTCTACAGCCTTTACTTTTATTATTTCAAGCTATGCTTTCATCTTTTCTTTGATGGGTCAGTGAGGTATCTATAATTTAATAATTTTGACAGTGTTCTGCGCCGTCTAGGCGGTCCTGACAATTCCTCAGTCGATAGGGAATTTAAGTGTGGAATCGGAACCATGAATCAAATCGGTCGGTTCCGGTTTCGGTTCCTGTTCAAACCTTTTATTTTTTAATTATATAAAAAATTCGAAAATAATTTAAAATAAATTAGATTAATTTAATAATTAATAAATAAATAAAATTATTAAATTAAAGAGCTTGAACTTAAATTTTAAAAAATTTAAGTTGCCTACGTATCCTCCAGGAGTGAGAGGAATCAAAGCTCATGTATTTCCATTACAATTTTAAAATATTTCCCATTTGGAAATTTACAATTTTGTAATTATCAATCATCATTATCAGTTGATCCTTCAACTCCGGTTTCGCTTGCACTTGTTGTTGCAGATGCATTATCGAACAAGTCTTCAAAATCATCAGGAGCATCTTCTTATTCTCTCAGATCAGCTCGAGTCCAATCATCCACACATGTTGTTGCTTCTAGAGTGTTTTGATGTAATGAAGATCGTCTAGCTTCCAATATATTGCCTCCCAAGTAGAAGGCTTGCTCAACTGCAACGGTGGAAATAGGTGCTGCCAATATCTCTTTAGCAATAATTGATAAAACATTATATATATTTTGATGTCGGTTCCACCATTCAAGGATTTTAAAATTTTTACTAATTAAACTTTCAGTAGGAAACTCGAAATTTATAGATAAATAATTATCTAATTCGGGGTTATAGTTGTCGTATCCCTAGCTTTTTTATTTCGTTGCAGTAACCAATGATCCAATGCGTTAAGTCTTGTTTGAATTACCGGTTCGCTACTACTAGATTCACCTAATGTTCCTAAGTTATATCTTACAATATAATCATTAAATAACTCAATTAAATCATTTTTTAATCTCACTATTATTCTTGTAATATCAATTTCATTTAATATTCCTAAATAACCATAGTAAGCTTGTAAAGCACTATTCAAACCTTCTAATTTAAATCTAGGATAAAAAACAGGAGCAATAAGATAAAGTAAAAGAATTTCTCTAAAATAATTCAACAATTTACCTTCATAGCAGTAATGGCTTCGAACAAAACAATATCATTAGGATCATTACTTTCAACATGTTCATCGAGAGTACCAACAATATTCAAACTTTCAAGAAGAAATAAATGTGATGTAGGATAATAAACTCCGCTAAAAATTAAAGTAGCATCATTAAAAACTTTTAAAATTTCTAAATTTTTTTCACAAATATCCCAGGAAAAAATGTGATATTTTGAACATGTTGAGGAAAAAACTACATAATGCATCTTTGTATTGTAATACTTGACATAAAAGAAAATAAGTTGAATTCCAACATGTTGGAACATCTCTTGAAAATTTAATCTGTTTAATACTATTTATTTTACAAAACTTGGCCCATTCTCTCCTAACTTGAGAATATGACCAAATACAATTAAGTGCCGTCTTAATAGGATCAATGAAAGGTGATAATAATTTCAGACCATCTTGAACACATAAATTAATGACATGACATGTGCAACGAATATGAAAAACTGACCCCCTAAATTTGGTTGACATATTTCTTTTAAATCATTGATGGATGCAGTATTTACATATGCATTATCAAATCCAATTGTTAAAATTTTATCTACTAAACTATATTCATCAAAAATTACCTTCATCATTCTATAAATATTTTGTGCAGGATGTTGGTCATCAAAAACTCTAAATGCAATAAGTCATTTTTGCATGGTAAATGATGCATCAATCCAATGACAAGTCACACCGATTTATGGGTGTGTTTGCCAATGGTCATTCTATATATCAGAACATATATAAATATGACCTTTAATCTCTTTAAATATTTATTTAAAATAATCTTACCATCTTTGTATAATTTAAAAATATGATGTTTTGTTGTGTTTCGAGTCATTCTACATGCAGCATGATTTAAAGCATTATGCATGTAATTAGTAAAATGAAGTTTTTCACCAAAGCTTAAAGAAAGATGTGTCATACAAGTTAATTTCACAAATTCTTTTCTATTTTTTGCATCAGAATATTTAAATAAATCTACAGCACTCGTATCTCTACTAGATGATGCGTACCTGGCCATTTGAGTTTGCGTCGTATCAAGTCCAAGTTCAACCTCATGATGTCTTTCTAGGTGCTTGATCATATTTCCGTATCCACCAGAAAATTTATAGGAAACCCCACAATGGTTGCAAACTGCTCTTGAACTTTCATCGTCTTAGTCTAAATGAAAATGAATTTTGAAAACATCTGATGAACAAGACTTAACTTTTCTTCTCCGTGATTGTGAACCGACACTAGGGTCGCTCTCTTGAGTTGGCATATTTGACATTATGTTCTCAGATGAGCTTGCCATTTTTTGTTTAAGAAATAATTAAGAAGAATAAGAAAATTGACTAATTGAGAATGATAAAAACTAATCAATAATAAGAGAATTGTATAAATTGAGAGAGTTGAGAAATTGGTGTGTTGAAATAATGAAAAATGAGAATTATTTATAGAGTTTTAGAATATTTTTTTTGATACCAAAATACCCCTAAATATAACCGTTTTATTACCTTTATTAGGGGTATATTAGGAATTAACTATTTCAATTTTTTTAATGGCAGTTAGGCCTTTTTTTTTGGTTATTAAGGGGCAGGGAGGCTACTAGCCATTGGGGAAAGGGTTCCTGTTGGAACCGCTGGAACCTTACGATTCCATCGGTTCCAACGGGTTCGGTTCCAACAGTTCTAATCGGTTCGGTCGGGGGTGGAACCTCAACCAAACTGGTCAATCACAATTCTGGTTTCAGAATCGGAACCTGTTGGAACCGGAACCTTTCGGTTCCACCCGGTACGGTTCCGGTTCTGAACCGGAACCGTGGCCGGGTCCAGTGAAGAGTGTTGCAAGCCAGCAAGTAAAAGTTGGGCCGAAAAAACGTGTGCATTGTAACATATGTTTTGGCGACTATAAAAGGAGCTCAAATCTATTGTAAGAGAGTTGAGAGTTTTTTGTAAAGTTTTTTAGTAAGCTTTGTAATTCTTTGTTTTGTGAAATAAAGAAGAGTTCTCTCTCATTTCTCCTCAACTGTGTGAGTTTTTATCACAACAAGTGGTATCAGAAGCTAAAGTTCCACGGTGGGATCCCGAAACTCAGAAATAGAGCTTTAGTTCGGAAAATTGGTTCCGATGAAAGTTGTCAAAAATCGATTTTGAGCATACCATCGGAATTTTCACGCCGAGATGAGCACGGTGGTATTTTCAGGCGATCGTTCGGAGCTCCCATGACGCCGCACGCGCCGAACAGAGAGCACGCCACGCGCCCGACGAGCATCACGCGCTCCCACGCCCTGCTGAAGGAAGACGACGCTGAGTCAGCGCCTAGTCATCCGCCACGTCAGCATGTCACGTACCGTCAGCAGCCCAATCAGCCTGCCACGTCATCAAACCAGTCAGCATCCATGTGTCATCCAGTTAGTGACACGTCAGTGCCACGTGTCTTACACATGTCTGCCACGTCAGCAAAAGTGCTACGTCAGCAAAGTGCTACGTCAGTAAAATTCTGATAAATTTCAGAAAGATTCCTATACTTTCTCAAAATTATATTTTGGCCCATGAACTATCCGAGATTACACTTTGACCCTTGTAATTTCTGAAATTTTTTTATTTGGTCCATGTGTCGAATTTTGACAAACGAAGTGTCATTTCCACAATTTTCGACCATTCCGGACGCAACGGTGAGCTCCGTTTTTTGAAATTCTGCTTTGAATTTTTATGATGAATGTGGGCAACGGAAAAATGATTTTGTTGACTAGTACCAATTATTTCACATGGAGAGGAAGGATGAAAGATCTTCTATATGTGAAAGACTATGATTGGTCAGTTTTTCTGGAGGAGAAACCACTAGCAATGTACGAAGAAAAGTGGAATAATCTTCACCCGAAGACATGTAGTACTATTCGTCAGTGGATCGACGATAGTATAGTGAACCATGTTAGTGAAGATACAAATGCACGTGCCTTATGGAGAAAGCTGGAGGAGCCTTTTCGAGCAAAGATCAGTAACAATATGTACTACATCAAGAAGATGATGGGGTTGAAATACGACGAAGGTACAACTGTGGCGGACCATATCAATGATTTCCTTGGCACAATGAAAGAATTGTCTGGATTGGGCATAGACTTCAGAGATGAGGTAAATGGCTTAATACTCCTAAATACGTTACCAGAGTCTTGAGAAACGTTCAGATCTACGGTGATAAATTCAGCCACAGATGGGAGAGTCACACTGGAGATGGCAAAGACCATAATCTTCGAGGAAGAAAAGAGGACGAGAATGTAAGGGATGACATCAACCTCAACCTCAGAAGCTTTAGTGACTGAGAAAAACAACAGAAAGGGGAGGAGTAAAAGTCGAGGCCCATGTAGACCAGACAAGAACCGAGGTAAATCAGGAATAAGAGATATAGAGTGTTACCATTGCAAAATGAAAAGCCATATGAAGAGGGACTGATACAAATTGAAGAACGAGCAGTCCAGAGACAACAAAAGGGATAATGACTCTAACCAGGAAAGAGTTGCTACCGCCACCACTAACAAAACCTCCAAAGAATTCTTCATTATATATGAAGAAAATATTGTGAATCTTGCCAGCCATGAGACCAGTTGGGTGATAGATAGTGGAGCCTCCATACACGCCACATCTCGTATAGAATTTTTTCATCTTACACGCCAGGGGACTACGGTACTGTAAGGATGGGGAATGACGGCCAGTCCAAAGCCGTCGGTATTGGAGACATCTTTCTTGAAACAGACAACGGGACAAGGCTAGTATTGAAGGGAGTCAAGCACATCCTAGACATCCAGTTAAACCTTATCTCAACAGGCAAGCTAGATGATGAAGGTTTCTGCATCACCTTTAGTGACGGCACCTGGAAACTCACTAAAGGATTAATGGTGATAGCTCGAGGTAAGAAAGATTCAACACTGTATTTGATGTATGCTAAAATTTCCAATAGTAGCATAAATTCAATCAATAGTAATGAGGCAGCCGAGCTATGACATAAAAAGCTCGGTCATATGAGTCAAACGGGGATAGAAGTACTACGCAGACTGAATATTCTTTCCGGATTGAAGAACTTACACTTACAGAAGTGTGAACATTGCATGGCTGGAAAGCAGAACAGGGTGTCTTTCCAGATCTCCCCGCCTCAATGAAAACCGGAGGTACTTGATCTCATACATTCAGATGTATGTGGTCTAATGTAGACAAGAACACTTGGTGGGTCACTTTATTTTGTAACATTCATAGATGATCATTGAAGGAAGATATGAGTATACACCTTGAAGACGAATGATCAAGTGTTGAGAATGTTCAAGGAGTTTCATGCCCTGTTGGAGAGAGAAACCGGAAAGAAACTGAAATGCATCAGAACAGATAATAGTGGAGAATACAGAGGTCTGTTTGATTAGTACTTCAAGATGCAATGAATCCGAGATCAAATGACACCTCCCAATACACATTAGCTGAATGGCCTAGCTGAGAGAATGAATAGAATCTTGTACGAAAGGATCAGAAGCATGCTCTCACAAGCCAAGCTACCGAAGACATTCTGGGGGGAGGCACTCAACACAACCGTACATGTTTTGAACATGTCCTCAGCAGTCGCACTAAAAGGTAATGTTCTTAATCAAGTCTGGACAGGAAAAGAAGTGTCATATGAACACTTACATGTCTTTGGGTGCAAAGCATTTGTACATATCCCAAAGGACGAGAGATCCTAACTTGAAGTAAAGACGCGACAGTGTGTCTTTATTGGCTATGGTCAGGATGATTTCGGCTACAAACTGTATGATCCTGTTAAGAAGAAGATTGGCAGAAGCTGAGATGTTGTCTTCATTGAAGATAAGATCATAGAAGATATCAGAAATAAGATAAAAATAATGCCCCAGCAATACATAAATGCTGATGTGAATCTAGAACCTTATACACTGGTGTCAGCACATGTTGAAGATGAGGTTCCAACCATGAGGGTACAAGTGTTGAAGCTCCTAGAGATGATGATCATGATCAACCACCAGTACCAGAAGCTACACCAACAGTTCCATAGAGAAGGTCTGACAGAGAAAGACGACCTTCAACGAAATACTCTGCATTTGAGTATGTGCTGCTTACTGATGGGGGAGAACCCTAGCTACAAGGAGGCTGTGGAAACATAGAAAAGTGGGAGGAAGCCATGCAAGATGAGATGAAATTTTTGCATGACAATCACACTTTCGAGTTGGTGAAATTGCCAAAAGGCAAACGGGCTTTGAAGAACAAATGGGTGTACAGAGTGAAGCAACGGGAGCACACTTCACAACCCCGATATAAAGCCAGACTAGTTTTCAGGGGATTCAATCAGAGGAAAGACATTGACTTTGATGAAATCTTCTCTCCAGTTGTGAAGATGTCATCCATCAGAGTGGTACTAAGCTTAGCAGCAAGCCTTGATTTGGAGATTGAGCAGATGGATGTCAATACCGCATTTCTTCATGGGGATCTGGAAGAAGAAATTTATGTGGAGCAACCAGAATGCTTCAGAGTCAAAGGAAAAGATGACTATGTGTGCAGACTCAGGAAAAGCCTCTATGGTTTGAAACATGCACCAATACAGTGGTATGTGAAGTTTGAGTCAATTATGAGGGAGCAGAGATACAAGAAGACCACTTCAAACCATTGTGTTTTCGTTCAGAAATTTTCTAACGATGACTTTATCACATTACTGCTGTATGTAGATGATATGTTGGTAGTTGGCCGGAATCAATCGAGGATTGATAATTAGAAGCAGCAAATTAGTAAGTGTTTTGAGATGAAAGACTTAGGGCCAGCAAAACAGATTCTTGACATCAGGTTCGGTCGTGATCGGAAAGCCAAGAAATTATACTTGTCACGGAAGGAGTACATCGAGAAGGTACTTCAGCGATTTCAGATGGACAAGGCTAAAGCAGTTAGCACTCCTCTTGCTACCTACTTTAGATTGAGTACACAACAGAGTCACTCTACTGAGACAGAGAAGAAGGAAATGAAACAGGTTCCATACACCTCAGCAGTAGGAAGTCTCATGTATGTCATGGTGTGCACAAGGCCAGACTTAGCACACGTAGTTGGATTGGTCATCCGGTTTATGTCAAACCTATGAAGAGAACACTGGAATGCTGTCAAATGGATAATGCGGTATTTTCGAGGCACATCCAAAATGAGATTATGTTTTGGAAGCAACAAGCCAGTGTTAATAGGCTACACCGATTCAGATATGGCAGGTGATGTGGATACCTGTAAGTCTACTTCGAGGTATCTAATTACTCTCTCAGGGGGAGCTGTGGCATGGTAGTCAAGGTTGCAGAGATGTGTTGCACTTTCTACAACAGAGGTAGAATTCATTGCAGTTACAAAAGCTTGCAAGGAATTATTGTGGATGAAGACATTTGTCTAGGAATTGGGTTTCAAGCAAGAGAAGTACATTTTGTACTGCGATAGCCAGAGTGCTATCTACCTTGGTAAAAATTCTACTTTGCATCGAGGTCAATACATATCGATGTATGGTATCACTGGATAAGGGACGTCATGAGTTCAAAGCTATTGGAACTCAAAAAAATTCACACCGATGACAATGGTGCCGATATGTTCACAAAAGTTTTACCAAAGAAGAAGCTTGAAATCTGTCGTGCCATAGCTGGGATGACAAAACTCTCCATATAGTCAAAAGTATGGAGATACAGAGAACTACGATTCGCTTGATCCCAACTCAGGGTACGTAGGCAGTCATACAGATGCAGCCAATGGTGGATCCTTTGAGGATCCGGTTTGGGTGATTGATGGTCAGCTCAGATTTTAGGACAAATCCTCACTGAGGGGGAGATTTGTTGGTCTTCATCCAAGCTTGCATGAAACAAGCAAATTTCATGCATCATGCATGCAAGTTGAAGACGTGTGAAAAGTGTTGCCAACCAGTAAGAAAAAGTTGGGCTGGCAAAACGTATTGCCAAAACGTGTGCACTGTAGCACACGTTTTGGCAACTATAAAAAGAGCCCAAATCTATGTGTTTAAGCGTCCCAAAACATTGAGAGTAATAAAGTGTAAGAGAGTTGAGAGTTTTTTGTAAAATTTTTTAGTAAGCTTTGTAATTCTTTATTTTGTAAAATAAAAAAGAGTTTTCTCTCATTTTTCCTCTATTGTGTGAGTTTTTATCACAACACATATTAGGAAAATATTGTTTAAGTGATAGTAAAGATTTATAGAGTGTCAATTTGATGAGAAATGAACAAAAATTGAAGAAATTATGGTTTTCTGAAATTAGGGTTTATAATTTGAAAAATTAGAGTTTTTTTAAAATTTATTAAATTGATAATTGATTTTATAAAATTAGGGTTAGGGTAAGAAAACCGGCGTAATTAGAATTATGAATTCAAATTTCGACAGCAGTCAATGGTGGTGAAGGGAAGATTTTGTTGACAAAATTGCGATAAGATGAATAGAAAACACGGGATATTCTGACGACTGTCTAGCCCCAATGACTTGGGACTAGGTACAGCGGCCTAATGAAAACGAGTCGCCTAAGTGCCCATAAGCGGCACATTTTAGAACAATGATTTTTAATCAAAAGTGAGAAAAACATTGGCAATTTATATCGATTGCTTTAACCATTAAAAGCAATGTTTGTTTTGGATGTTTAATTATTCAAATTGATATTTTACAGCCATGAATTTCTACCATACCAAATGAAACATACATTACTGTTTGCTGCAGGGAAAAGCCGAATCTCATCAACAACAATTATAGCCATTGTTGCTCCAGTTTCTGTCACTGCTGTGCTTTTAATTGTGGGCTTATGCTTCTTAAGAAGGAGAGCACAAAAGAAGTATAATGCTTTATCCGAAGGAAATGGTAATCACTAACTACTTTATTACTAATTCAAACAAACTTATAACAAGAGTATGTACAGATACAGTTGTTCCAAGACTGAATAAATTACTGTTTATTTGCGTAGCTGATAATGATATTACGACTCTAGAATCCTTGCAATTTGATTTCGAGACAATTGATGTTGCCACAAATAAATTTTCAACTGATAACAAGTTGGGTGAAGGTGGATTTGGTGAGGTTTACAAGGTACACCATAATTAACATGACACCTCTGAAAGTTTCTAGTAGCTGCAAAAAGGTTACAGAAAACTAACTTCGTAATGGTTGATTAATGTATATACAGGGTGTACTTCCAAATGGACAAGAAATAGCTGTGAAAAGGCTATCAAGAAGCTCTGGGCAAGGTGCACAAGAATTTAAGAATGAGGTTGTATTGGTTGCGAAGCTTCAACACAGAAATCTGGTTAGGCTACTGGGATTTTGCTTAGAGGGAGAAGAAAAGATACTTGTCTACGAATTTGTGCCCAACAAAAGTCTTGACTATTTCCTATATGGTAAGGATCATTTGCATAAACTTCAATGTCTTTAAAGAATTTATTATCCAAGATTTTTATAGATTATCCAAATTTTATTGATGGACAGAATTGCTTTAGTTTTCATTTGAATTCAATTCCATAGGTTAAATTTGAAAATTTGATTTTGACATGCACAGACCCTGAAAAACAAGGGCAGTTGGATTGGTCAAGACGCTACAAGATAATTGGAGGGATTGCTAGGGGAATTCTTTATCTTCACGAAGATTCTCGGCTCAGAATTATACATCGCGATCTCAAAGCTAGCAATATATTGTTAGATGCAGAGATGAACCCAAAAATTTCAGATTTTGGCATGGCAAGGATATTCGGAGTTGATCAAACTCAAGGAAATACTAGCAGAATAGTCGGGACATAGTAAGTATTGACAACTATTACTTGTTTTTGCATATTCTCAGTTTGGTTATTTCACAAGTTATACATTATATCCCTTAGGAGAATCATTTAGGGTGAGTTGCAAATAAATTGGATAGAGTTAATTGATTAGTTTCAAAAGATTCCTTGTTGTCTTTTTTATAATTTATTTGCTGGTTTGCAGTGGCTATATGTCCCCAGAATATGCTATGCATGGGCAGTTCTCTGTGAAATCAGACGTATATAGTTTTGGTGTCTTAGTTCTGGAGATTATAACGGGCAAGAAGAACAGCAGCTTTTATCAAACAGATGGTGCTGAAGATCTTTTGAGCTATGTAAGCATAAATAAGATATTATATTGAACTTTTCCCCGTTGTTACTTGTAAAAGAGTGGCACTAAACTTGCAGGACAGTTTTTATGATGACTTGATATTCAATTTGCAGGCATGGAAACATTGGAGGGATGGAACTCCTTTGCAATTGTTGGATTCAAATCTGACAGATTCATACTCAAGAAATGAATTGATTAGATGCATTCATGTGGGCTTATTATGTGTCCATGAAAATCCTGCTGAGAGGCCATCAATGGCGACAATTGTTCTCATGCTCAATAGTTACTCTGTCACACTTCCATTGCCGCAACAGCCTGCATTTTTCGTTGGTAGCCAAACTTCGAGGAGCTTTCCAGCAAAAGAATTTGAGTTCTCTGATAAATCCACAAGCAAGTCAATGCCATGGTCTGTTGATGAAGCATCAATTACTGAAGTATACCCCCGTTAACTAGTAATAGCTCTGTCAAAGGTAGCTAGTATTTGTTAGTAGACAATGGAACTTGAATTATGTAACTTATCCTTTGAGAATTACGTACAATCTGCAAAATGTATAATTTGTCTGTTTGAAACCACGACTCAGCTTTGTCATGTCAGTATGTTACGGGGAAAGACTAATTAGCAATAATGAAGATGTCCACAAGTAGCGTGATTTGGTAGTATATGATTGATGATCTAATTT